>CAWYPQ010000565.1:41674-70802 GCA_963965965.1 Trididemnum nubilum | reverse complement strand
TGTCGATGAGTAGTTGGTCTTTTGGAGCAAGTGAAGTAAAGCAACCCACCACATCTTAAGCGTTACCAACACTTCATTGCTGCTCTTGTGCATCCAGTGTAAACGCACCTTTAAACCCAAAGCCATTGCTTTGACCAAACACAACTTTAAACCAGACTTCGCATTTTCGGCAACAAAAGTTCTCTTCCTCTATTAACTGGAACAACACAACTCTTACTGGATTTAAGCTTTTTTTTTCTTTCTCCTTATTGTCATATAATAAGCCTATATTGTAACAGGCTGTAACAATCATGCAAAATTAAAATAACATATTTATGCTTAAAATATTGAGATATGGTCAAAATTTTATGTTGCTGGAGGGTTTTTTAAATGCGCCAAAATAACCAATTTGCACTAAAACTGATAGTGGTTGCTTAAATACTACAATGGAATTTTTACAACTCAGATAAAATGTGCTGTGTATTGCACTGCATGATCATAAAAGTAGCAAGCCAAACAATATAACGCTTCCTGCTAATCGCTTTATCATATAGACCATGTATGATGCTAAGCTACACGTAGGAGTATTCCAAAACTGTTTTATTACTATATCATTTCCTTATGTTGTAAACAATCAGGCTAAAAGTTTAGCTTAGCAGTGAGTTATGTTCTTTCACCATAATAAAACTTGTTTCAAGTTATAATAAAATAAAATTTGAATTATCTAAATCAAATACAAAACAATTAACTGTAATTATTGAAAATAGTTAGGCAGAGTTCTTAATAACTGGAATTTCCAATTCATGTGATCCAAATCAGACACTGTTTTTAGCTGGAGCATTTAATGTCAAAACTAGTGACACAAGACTGTGTTTAAAAGGTAAGTAACTTTACAGCATATTTTTCAATGTCCAGCAGCTATATATACTCTTGTATATAGCCACATTTTAGGTTGAAATCTTTGAAAAGTAGACTAACAAAATTGCAAAATAATTGCCTTAGAGTAAGACCACTTTTAGACCTTTTTTTTGTTCAAAAGTCAGATATTAACAAAAAGATGGACGTTGATAAATACTAAAACACCAAAATAATACTAACAATAAGTTGAGACAAATTTTGAACAAGTTTGTCACAAACCCGATCTAATGCCAAAACTACGTTCCAGTTACAGTCGATGAAGTGAGGCAAACCTTCAATTAATGTAGTGAAGGGCTTTAAACAATTTTAATTTACAAAAATCGAACAACTATTTTAAGTTTTTAACCTTTGATTTTCCTACAGTCATGTATCAAAATCACCAACCAATGCAATAGTGCATTTAATTGATATACCGGTACCAGTATACTTATCCTCCTGCCATGAGAAAGTAGCTTAGAAGCTGACCATTTTCAAGTTTTCTGGTTGAGGTTTGTAAAACAATTTTTGCAAAATGACTCAGGGCAAACTCCTTTTAACTTGACCTGGTCTGCATAATTCTTTTTATTCGCTTAGGCAAAGTGATAGTTTATTCATTATAATATACCTTAAAGCCTAACTACAAGATTTCGCGTTCAACATGACAAGAGTATGTAATTTAATCTGGGTGGAAGCAGAGCTTGACAATCAAATGGCCTGTCTAATGTCTCCACATTGCCATTTGTTATACTTTTAACTTGTTTATTCTGCCGGGTATTTTTAATACAAAAATAAAACTAAAAACCACTACAAGTCTGAGTTGCTAAAAATGGTGTAACAGTAGGTCAGATTTTAAACACATTTTGTTGAGCGTGTTATTTTTGTTAAGGCCATTGAGAAGAGTCTATGACAACTAATTGCAAACCAAATGACACCGATTAGCTGAGAAGAGCGATCATAAGCATATTTTACTATCCCCAGAGCCATCTTGCCCAAACCCTCACTTTGTGATGAAATCACTGTGACGAAATTAGTGATCAAATCACTGTGACAAAACCATCGGCTCATCGTCAGTTTGTTTAGGGTAAGTTTGTTGAGGTCAGTTGACCTGGCTCGCATTGAGATAGTTTTAACACTCAAATTTGCTGAGACCGCCTGTCTTTTATGAGTTTCTTATTTGAATTTTGCAACGAAACCAACATGCTTGAAGCTTGTTGCTAGCTTACTTACCGCCTCCTCCAGCACCTCCAGTTTTTCGAAGTGTCGGCATTCCTCCAGCAAAGAGTCCCCCAAGTCCTCCTCCACCACCTCCACCAAATCCTCCTCCTCCTCCACCGCCACCCCCTCCTCCAGAAGAACCTCCACCACCTCCTTTAGGTGCTGTAACAGAGAATTAAAAGTTAATGACGAGTAAGGAATAAGGAAGACAGATCACAATAACACTCTTTAGGTTCTATGATGTTTGAATAAAGATGCTTGCATAAGCATTTAAAGTGTTTGGCGATCGACAATCTTACCAGAAAATTAAAGTTGAAGTCTCTAGCACTACTTGGCTAGTATGCTCACAGTAGAGACATAAAGACCTCTAAAGTCTCTAACAAAAATTACAAATTCCTTGCTAACTAGCACAGCATTAAGGCACAACATCTAATCATCACGTCTTTGAAGACACTATAGCTAGATTGCCTAAAAAGACATAAAAACTTTGCTGCCAGCAAATTTTATCACAGGTTCACCCCTACTCCACACTTCATTTGCACTGATGAGAAAAAGCTGCTAATTCAGACTGTGTTGGTTCAGCAATGCAAAAAAATTTGTTGTTGTTGTTGTAGCATACCGTATATACCCGTGTATAAGTCGAGTTTCTGGGACCCGATTTTAAGATAAAATTTCAGGGGTCGACTTATACATGGGTAATGTTTTTGGACATGTTGCTGCTGAGTCGAGTTGTATGTGGTATGAAACGAAAACTCCATTATTACCGGTACTTTATTACCATACATCATTAATACTGGCATACATGCAATATCTTAGGGCTGGTCAATTTTTATAATGCAACCGGTTACGGCAAATAGACGTTTGTGCATTGACAATGCAGGAATTATTTTGTAAACGTTCATTCAGGCATTGTATACGCTTTGCACGTGCATTTCACGCACGAATGCACGCACCCAATCAGGCAGCGTGATTGATGGAGTAGCAAACAAGTGATTGCTTAATGCACATGTTAAATTGTTCAATCAGCTACCCGATTTGTGCTTCAAGTTACTAGTAATTATTCCAAAATATTCGCAAATTGCAGAGTCGACTTATACAAGGGTAATACCTTTAGTGATGCAATTTCTTGTCTTAAAATGCGTATCGACTTATGCACGGGTATATACGGTATTTATCCTCCTGTCACTCAACAGCATCAGACGCTAAATATTAGATGATCAGTACACTTTTCATTGCAATCACTATTTCGTGCTTGGAGGAATCCACACCTGCTTAGGAGTTTCCAATGATTCAATGTTCCTGTAGATTTCTTCGAATTCTTTCCCACTGAATTTGCTCCTAGTTTGAAGCAACCAAGCAGAGATACAGTAATCATCGTAAAGTGTCTTATTCAAGGACGCAACAATGTGACCACCGTGCGGGTTAAAACTTGACCATGTGATCACGATCATAGTCAAAACGACGCCTTACCCTCTCAACCACATCTCAAATAAATAAACACAACCAATGGTTTCATTAAGCTGATTTTTGTCAGTGAAGTGCTGTTTTTATTGAATTTTTTTTTCTTTGCTTTGTAGCATATTTTCCATTTCCTAATTATAGCAAATCAGTAATGTGTTACAACTGCACACATAATAATCAATATCAGCAATGCCCACTAAATCGTCAATGTTGTGCTAAAGTAAGGGGACACAGTAAAGTGTTAGAAGTACAATGTATCAGAAAAATTCGGGACAAGAAGAATGGAATTAACACAAACAATAATTCTATGTTACATGTTGTACCATGTAATTTACTAATTTTAGAAACTTAAACGAGGACTAAAGGCAAAATCAATGAAGGTATCTAAAGCTAGGCAAATTTTGTAAGACCAGATTAGTGTTAACTCTATCCTTTTTGACCGATCCATTGCAGAGATATTCTACTTTAAACATGATGTCAATGACCATAACCATAATGTTATAAATTTTGATAATTTTTGCTGGCAACCCTGTCGTTGATAAGCATTAGCGTCTAAGCGACGCCTTCCCAGTTGTAATCTAAAGCAACAATTAGGCTACTGCACTAAATCCTTTCACTGCGCACCAATCAGTCTGAACTTGTCAGCAGAATAGGTTTGATCTGGAAAAATGAGTAGACTGTACAATAGCTTAGGTAACAAACGTCTAAGAGCAAATGAAAGTAAGGCTAGTAGAGTTATTAGAGTAGGCTAGTAGGCCATTGTTTTCAACTTGAATGGAAAAGTTTATTCTAGGATCACAAAATACCGTAAGCAAATACAATAGGCCTACTCAAGTAATGGTAGTCTTATTATCAAGTATGAGTTTGTACTGTGTAGCCTAGTAACAAAAACCTTATTGCTAGACTAGGCTAGGATGTAAACTGAAATGTATCTGATAGCTTGATTTTTACTGAAATTGCTAAGCTGCTGCAAAGTCTACTCTTTTTAACAGCTCAGATCTGTTGTGCTCATAAGATCAAACTGATTAGAGCGCAGCGAAATGACTCAATGCAGCAGCCTAATTGTTGCTTTTAAAGGTTAGAACTGGGAAGGTGTTGCTAAGACACTAATGCTTATCAACGACAAGGTGGCCACTCAGTGTTCTCATTAGCCGATTTTTTTCAGCGAATCAGCAATTGGTTGGAACAAGGGCAAATAATTTTTGGCAATATGGCAACCATAGCTTTAGAAAAGTCAACAAATTTGTGGAAATATGGGACAACAAATTTGGTATACTTTAATAACGAACTGGTACAAAATTTAGGGCACATAAACATCTTTTAAGAGCATTGGGCACAATTGCTTCAAGAAAATTTGGGCACTTGCCAATTAGCCTAAAAGTTAGAGAGAACACTGGTTGCCAGTAAAAGTTATTAAAATTCATAACATTACAGTAGAGTCACTGACGTCGCGTTTAAAGTAGAATATCTCAGCAATGGATAGGTCAAAAAGAACAAAGTCAACGCTAATCTAGTCTAATGCGATTGGCCTAACTTTAGATACCCCCATTGATTTTGCCTTTAGTCCTCGTTTAAATAATTTTGGTTGCTGTTTTTCTTGTAGGTATTACACTTGCTTTACAAAACCTCACAACTCAGATATCAATCAAAACTGATTTAAAAAATCGTAAATATTGTCAAAAGCTAATCTTTTAAATAATAGGTTGCATTAATCATAAAAAACGTATGTAAAGTAGAATTTGTCAAATTCGTCATCGTTTAATTCGTCATTTTGCTTAATTTATCACAGTTTAGTTAATCACAGCAAAAATTCTTCTCTTTTACATGCATTCCATTTTGTCTAATTCGCCATCATCTAATTCGTCAGTTTGCTTAATTTGTCACATTTTTGAATGCCCAAGAAACTTTTTGTTCAGCTTATTCACCATTTGCAGATTAAATTCACTGTTCAAGCGAAATTCACAGCTTTGTTTGTAACAGCATGATGGATTGATTCATGTAATCTCAGAGGTTAGTTTAACACGTGTGAGATTTTAAACATACTAAGACTCCTAATCGGATTAACTGTCTACAAAAAAATCACGCTGCAGCAACTCAAAAAGACAAAATGCGAGGTGTGTTTTAACTACAGAACATTTACTATCAGCTGAGAATCTAGACGAGTTTAAATGGAGTACAGTAGACAAAATGCGAGGTGTGTTTTAACTACAGAACATCTACTATCAGCTGAGAATCTAGACGAGTTTAAATGGAGTACAGTAATTATAGAAATTAAGCGTAAAAAAACAGCAACTCAGTTTGAATAAGAGTTAACAGTATAATTGCCCTTTCTGCAGTTCATTTCAGGATTTTTGTCAGAACGAAGTAACAAAAAATCAATGTCAAATAAAAGATCTAATTAAGCAAGCTTATATCCCTTTATATTCAGCATAATTTTTATCAATATAGATAACAAATTATGTTCACAGCAAAATATGGGCTGAGTAAACAAGCTGTTATGGAGTTTTTACCTGTTTGCCTAATTTTCCTCTTTTTTTTCTAATCCCCTTGAGATGACGAACTATGCAAATTCTACTGTATATAGAGAAAACTAGATCCAGGGTTATCATACTATTTTCAAAACCAAATTTCACAATTCCACAAACTACGCAAATTCTACTGTATATAGAGAAAACTAGATCCAGGTTTACCACACTATTTTCAAAACCAAATTCCACAATCTTTCAATAACTTTTTCATTACATATGTAACTAAAATTTACATTGTGGCCTCGAATTCAATTGAAGACCAAAAAAAAGTTGGAATGGATTTGGTCCCCAAATTCCATTAAAGATAAACAAAAAAAGGTCTTCTATGCAATTTGGTGTTCTAGGCAAAAAGGTCTTCTACGCGTCCCAGCTACAAATTAAGATATATTTCAATAACTTTGTCACAGCCCCAAAAAATTTTTAATAATTTTTCATTTTTTTAACTTTTCCAGGATTATCGAGTTTTTATCAATTTTTCAAAACTTTTCAAGAAAATTTATTTTTCCAGGATTTTCCATGACCGTGGAAACCCTGTAGATCAGTATGTGGGGAGCTACTTACTCGCTACAGCAGGAGCACTTCTATCGTTGGTAACAGTTTTCTTTAGCTTTCCTGCCTTGAACTTTGTAATATCATTGAGCATAGCATTTCTTCCTTTAGCGGCTGATTTGTCTAGTTGGGGTGGGGCACTTGAAACTGGGGGTGGAGCTGGGGCAGGTGGTGGGGGTGGAGGTGGCATATTTCAATATTTCTGCAATGTCTATGTAAAATAGATAATTAAAAAATATTAAAAGAAGACAATAATTTACTTCACAACAAATTGCAGCACAAATAGCTTTTTATATAACAAGTGTATAAGCCAGCTGACCACAAACCAACTAGTCCAGAGTCCACTCCCAAGCCCTAAATCAAGAAAATTGGCCCAGTCAATTTGTTTGGATGTTTTCAGTCAGTTGACTTGTTTTGTTCTATAATAGAGGTAAAATACAATTATGATTAGTCAAAGAGAGATCACACTTATGCCAAGCATTGAAGAACTGCCGCATTCTCAATGCCAAATGTGGATTACCAATGAGAGCATGTTCAGTTCAAACTTTCAGCAACTTTGTTGTCTTTGCACCTATACATAGCCTTTGATTGACTGGTATCAGGTATTTACAAGGTTTCTTTTCACCACCATTATTGGGTCACAAATAAATTAATGAACTTTGAAAGCAAGGTCAACCTGGTCATTTCTTTCATTCTGGTACAAAATTCTATTTGTTATAATATGTGTGTCATTAAAACGATATAACTCCTCTTTTTTTCAAACTGAGCTAATGTTTATGTGTAAAGGAAGCTTAATGATGATGGACCAAAAAACAAAAATTGACTTTAACTAAATTCAACATATCACACATACTGGTATTTTAGTTATTTCGTATATATAATATACCAGCAGGGGATTTTGCAGCTAACAAAGTCAGTGCAATAGTTATTCTTTACTCTAAGCCATAATAAAAATGCCACAATGATCTTTCTCAGTTACAATACCAAGTTAGTTTTTTAGCTGACTGTACCATCAATTCAGCTTTGATCCAGGTTCTTCCCCACCAATGGAGTTGCTCAGATATTACATGTTGTTTTCTAGCTGATTGACTGTATTATTGCAATAATAAAGCAATGCAGAAAATCATTCCGTTGTGATGTTAAGACATACTTCTAACATCAAGTAATCACAGCTTACAAACAAGAAATAAACAATTTAGCGATTTTCTTTTGGTTTTTATGTTCTATCCCAACAGCAAGATTTTACAGAATGTCTGAATAATCTAATATGTGCCAAAATCTATTGTGTTTATAAGACCACAATGCTTATTTGGATAATTAAAACCATATAGCAACAAAGCACTATGCAATCTTATGGTGAAACTATTTGGCATCTAATTCACTAAGAAAAAAGAATTGCAGTCTCAAAAAATTAAAAAATGTCTTTAAAAGAGTAATAAAATTTAAAATAATAAAACTTAACAAGTTTAAAACTCATAAATATTTTCCAAGTCTTACCTTTATTTAAGTTACACAAGGCTAGTAATGATGCGTAGTGTTACTTGGCGGAAACTGATTTCATTTCCTGATTAATACAATGTGCTATGTATCGTTTAGCTGCACTAAAGCAATCTTAAAGCAACAAGTATAGTTGTGGGTAATTCACAGTATTAGCTGACCAATACTAGTAACTTTCTCCGTGACACTATATTTTACAAACCATACAACTTATCAACCTACAAAGATAAAAATAAGTCATTAGATTTTTAAATTCCATATTAATCTAAAATCCAAAACACACACCAAAAATGCATCTCTAGAAGAAAAAGCAACATTCAAATGTGAATAGCAATGAAGTTCAAAAATTATAATACAGCTACATATAGTTGTCTGGTGGTATGTGTCACTACCAACAGGCAACAACACTGTCTGCCAATCGACAAGTTTGTCTCTTTTCACTGTTTCAGCTGATCTTGTTCCTCCATTGTGCAGCCAGTTTCAAGCTAAAAAAAAACTACCTCTCTGCATCACAAGATGCTTTCAATATTCGTGTGAAAAAAAAACATTTGTTTAGGTAATTTTTGTTGTTGTTTTTTTTTTTTTTTTTGCAAGGGCAGCATTCACAAAACCTTTTGTAATTGCAAACTTTCTAAAATGTACTCAATTTTTGTTTTCTAAACCATATTACCGGTATACAGTTGTTGCCTTTAGTTTCAGGTTAAATTTTCCAAATGACTTGGGTAAGGGAAAGAAGCTTCAGTCCTCTTAGTCCTCTGGTTATGCCACAGCTGGGCCACTACTCTTTTTAATCACTTTGTGACATCAAGTCAAATCAACACATTTTAGTATGTAATTCAGAAAAAAAAGCACTACAATGTCGTGTAAAGAAGTCGTAACATAAAATGAATTATCTAAGCACTAGTAAGAAGGCTGCTAATTGACCTCACAATCTTCGAGTCAAGCAGCCACCAATTGTAGAAATGATATCATTGGGGCATTAATAATGATGATGCAATCAATAATGACTGTGCTTGGGAGCATCAAGAAGCTGACCATATAATTACTAACAACTAACTAGAATTTTTTGGTATTGCAAATTAAATCGTTTTTTGGGTATATAAAGACTTAAACCTAAGGGAACATTATTCCAGATTTTGACTCCCCAATACAATATACTTCTTACAATCGATTAGTGGAATACCTAGGGATGTTGATATACATCACTATTTTAATTGCTGTACAGTGTATACCAGTATTGTATTGTGTCTTAAAACTATTGATTTTGATTACTATTTTTTCCTTTATTATGCGTTGTTTTATTGTATGCCAGCACGGTCGCATGATAATCCTGAACAACAGCAGGTTGGCCAGGTTGTATGCTACTGGTTTAGCACACTGCCACCTAGGTTGAACCACTTGCACAGTGTCCACAGTACACAGCATCAAAATCTTTTAAATGTGTCAAGCTAGCACTCAGTTGGACTTTACATCATTCAGTGAAGGTGAATTATATCTAACATGCTGATCACAGATAAAAAAGAAAAAAAAAAGCCAAATTTTTTCCCAAAAATCTTTGCAATTCTTCCGAATGCCAGCAAACCACTAAAAAAATCACCCAACAAGAGTTTGAAACTCAGTAAGTAGCCCAAATCACTATCAATATTGTGGTTGAAATATATATTTGCATTTTTGGGGCTAAATTTGTGTCTTTCTTTATGAACTTTCTAGTGGGGATTGTTAGTGATACCAACATAAATGAAAAACATCTATCTAGCACCGTTCTGCTTCTTTCTTATTTTAGTGAAGTTTTGAACCCTTATATTTTGATTTGTGGTATTACTTTCAAAGCCATGGCTCATTATCTTTATCATCTCTTGATTCAAAAAAAGGCCACAAGCAAATTATTTAAAATTTGGAGATGTTAAAACTTGACTAATCTGGTTGCGTTGTAAGTACTTGTTTGTTTATTGTTCAATGATGTAAGAAATTTTTGATTAATAGTTTTTAATCTCTGTGTTGTGTGCAAATTTTTGGAGTTTGCAAGCTGAGACTTTGCAGTGCCGAGCCACATTTCAGTTTAATGTCTGCGGAGAGCAGATGCTTATTTGTTTTCCAATAACCAAAAGAGTAGTTGGTAAGATGAAATTTCAGATTGAAGCCAAGTTATCGCTGCCTTCGCAGCATGTTTAGAAGACATTTCTAAATTGTTAGCAATGAGCAGTCGCCCGAGTGCTTATTGTTGAATCCTGGATATTATCTAACCGACTTACTTCAACCCCAATAGTGCTAAAGTTAAATTTTTGGTTTATGCAAAGTCTCAGCTTCCAAATCAACATTGGATTTACAACCAAATTATCAGTTACTATTTACGTGCTACGTCTGCAACGCAATTTCACTGGTAAGCGAAATGTACAATACTTATGTAAATTCTTGTTATAATTTATGTCGATGAAATTAGGGATGTGCCGATTAATCGGCATCGGTATCGGCATCGGCAAGTATCGGCAATTTTGGGGGGAATCGGCATCGGAATCGGTAAAATATGGCCGATACTTGCCGATTCTTTGAACATAATAACATTGCTAATTTTTTTCCGATCAGATCGTTTTATATCGGTATTTCTTACCAGACAAAAACATTTTTCTTTTTATGAAAGCGTTTACACATGTTACGAAAAGAAAAACTACAAATCGTTGAAGAAAAAATGAAACAAAGAAGGTGTTTAGCGAGCGCATTGCTTATTATTTCGCGCTGTTGCATATTGCATAACACGATAGTAAAAACAGTTTATTGCATCACAGGATTGTTTGAACAAAGCTATTGATTACAATACAATTGCTGTGGTTTTGAATGCAGCGAACAGAAAGCTTGAAAATGAAACACGTGTACGTCTGAACTCTAAAGCTGCTGTAAAAAAAGTTAACAGTACATAAACAACGATTCTGCTACGCATAGGTGGGCAAGTCCGTTAACAAACTTCACACCTCCGTTAACGTTAATCCGTTATTTTCAGCTTTAATTAACGGAAGTTAATCAAGTCCGTTAATCCGTTAACAAAATTGGCGTGTAATTTTCATTTCGCTTTATTCACTCGCTTTTAGAACACTTATTGACGCAGTTGAGCTGATTGTAAGGAAGTATTTATTGCTATGGTGGTCTTTTTGTGTTTTGAAAGTTACATTTTACAGTCTAATCTAATTTCAAGATAAAAACAAGTTCAAATGCACAACGAAGCTGCAAGATATTAGGATAAAAACCTTAACGGAAGTTAACAGAACTTAACGGAAGTTACTTTAGTTCGTTAACAGCACTTAACGGAAGTTAATTTAGTTTGTTAACATGAAAAAACTTTTCAACGGATTAACGAGTTAATGAAAAAGTTAGCTTCGTTATTAACGATTAACGGACTTGTGCCCACCTATGCTGCTACGCGATTAACAGTCTATAAACAACATAGGCGTAGCCAGGATTTTTGATTGGGGGGGCCCAAACCACAAATCACATGCAATGACGTCATCAGAAATTTTCGAAAAAGTAATTTTTTGTGGGGCAAAGATATCGTACAATGGAAGATCTGAAGCCGTAGCCTGATGGCACTTTGCCAGAATTTTGGTAAAGGGAGAGGGCGAAAACTAATTGTTGAAAAGTGTAAAAGTCTAACTTGGAAGACGTGTTGAGTAAGCTAGTGTACTCAAACGTATCAGAGACGGGGGTATGGGGCAGAGCCCCCAGCCGCCGATGGCTACGGGGGTGTGGGGGCAAAGCCCCCAGCCGCTGGGCGATTTTTGTAAGTTTTTGGAAAAAAAAAAGCTTTTTAAATCCCACTGGATCACATTTCGCATGAGTTCAAAGCCATTTCAAAAAACTAGATTTTTAACATTTCAAAGCCAATCAAAAAAATTTAGTTGTTCAATCCTCTTTTTGCAATTAAATCCCAAAACACGCTTAGAATCTTGCATTATGAAGTAAAATTTTAATTGTAAGTGATTTGGTCTATAGGGGAAGTAACGAACATTGCCTCCAGCAATACTTTAGCAGTAAATAATTAAGTTTATAATAACGTTAAACGAGGGCCTGGAGTGGCAACTTTTAGGTCAAAACTCTTAGATATCTCACAGGTTTTGCATATAAATTGTTAAAAATTTGCATTAAGGGGCCCCTGGCCCGGAAACCTTGGTCGTCAGTCAGGGGCCCTTGGGCTCCCTGGTTGCCAGTTAGAGGCCCCATAGCCCCTTGCTAGTCGGTTAGGAGCCCAGGCCTCCTGGTTGTTAATTAGGGGCCCTGGGGCTCCCTGGTCATGAGTTAGGGGCCCCGGGGCCTCCTGGTCGTCAGTTAGGGACTCCAGGACCCCTTAGTTGTTGGTCAGGGGCCCTGGGGCCCCCTGATCATCAATTAGGGGGGCCCCGGAGCCCCTCGTTGTCGGTTAGGGGGCTCCTGGCCCCCTGGTTGTTAGTTAGGCACTCTGGGGCCCCTGGTTGTTGGTTAGGGGCCTCCCTGGTTGTCGGTTAGGGGCCTGGGCCCCCCTGGTTGTCAGTTAAAGGGCCCCCTGGTTGTTGGTTAGGGTCCCTTGGTTGTTAGTTAGGGGCCCTGGGGCCCCTGGATCGTCAGTTATGGGCCCCCTGGTTTTCAGTTAGGGGTCCCGGACCCCCTGGTTGTCGGTTAAGGATTCCAGGGCCCCCTAGTTGTTAGCAAGGGCCCCCTGGTTGTTAGTTGGGGGCCCCGGGACTCACTTGTTGTCATTAATATTATTGTTAATTACTGTTATGTGCGTAATTACTGAAAAAAAACTGCAACTAAACATCGCCAGGCTATGTTGTCATAACTTTTTGTCGTTAGTGGTATTTTGATTGGGGGGGGGCCCGGGCCCCCCCCTGGCTACGCCTATGATAAACAACGTTGCTGCATTTGAATTTGCGAGTGTTTCATTTCGAATATTAAAATCATAACGTTCTGTTGATCATTCTTCTAATCGTATGTTGTGTCTGCGAGATCGCTAGTCAGTCGCAGTGATAAGCCACGGATGTTGCAAAGCTCTAAGCAGAATTGGTGTGACACTGAGCTACCATATGCCATTAAAGAATATTACCTCGTCGGTCGAATGATGTCAGCGACATGCAGTTAGTCATTTTTTAATGGTGTAGCCAATAGTTTTGCGCTTGATTTTGCATTCAGAGTTAACACCTGCTTGTTTGTAAAGCGTTGCTTTAAACACGACTCCTCTTAAAATAACTTTGTCCAGCATACATATATATAAGTTACATAGTAATTAAAGAATCGGAATCGGCATCGGAATCGGCATTTCAAAAAGAATCGGCATCGGTATCGGCAAAAATTTTGGTATCGGTACATCCCTAGATGAAATAATGAGTTATGTGCAAAAGTTATTATTTTGTTTTTGTTAAAGCGTTATAGTTTTTTTTTGTTTTGCTATACAATACAACTTTTCAACTTTAATTTTTTCATATATTATTTCTTGTGTTTTTTGAGTTACCTACCATTTGTTTTTTCTAGAAACCGCTGATCACTAACAATAAAGACTATACTTTGATCCAAGTCGCATGTTACAAATTCAATAAAGGCAGGTGTAGAATAAGAACGAATCCGTAACAATCTATAAGTTTAGACCAAAAAATTAAACCTTTAGAACTTTAACTTTGGTTAACCTTAATTCTAACCCAAACTCAAAACATATTCCAAATCCTAATTTTAATCAAAATAAAAAAGAGTGATTAAGTGCACCGCTGCACACTCTTTGCTTAATTATTCTTTTAACAGCTTAATCTGTTAATGGTAGTTACCATATAGAATAGCAGGGGTCTAACTAACTAATGATATCAAATGTTTACCTGCCCATGGAAAAATCAACTTGCTTGAACAAACAGGCAAGTTAATTTTGATGTTATTCAGTTTTGAAAAAAAATGCACACTAACAGTTTAAAACAGAAGCACTGAATTTGAATAGTATTGTGTTTTTTATTCATTTTTTTTCCATTTATATTTCTCAAAAAACAAGTTTTTGCGTGTGATTGAAGTGATGTTACAGGCTTATAGGTAGATTTTTTCAGCAGCCAGTGATCTTATCACAGTGATTTTGTCACCAAGTGAGTACTGGTACCGTACATGACGGCAATCTGCTAAAAGAAAGACAAAATAAGCCTATCCGGCAACCATAATCATACTATTGCATTATTAAAATTAAAGCATTGACTGAGAAGGTAGTCAATGAAAATATTCCACTATCCCCAGAGCTGTTTTGCCTCAACCCTCACTTTTTGGCAAAATTGCTATGACAAAATCACTGGCAATATTTTTCTCAATCATGCAATACACAAAAATTGATATTTTTTGCTTGCTACCATTTCAAATCACATATTACATTAAACAAGCAAAAAAAAAACAACTTTTGGCTGTGAATGCCATCTCTAAGCAATAGACATTCATACATTTTTCATTTTTTTGGAATGGGTTAAGTTTTTGTTAAAATTATAGATTTAGTGTTTTGGGCAAAAGTCGAAAAAGTCAAAATTACTCTGCTAGTTTTCTGCAAAAAATTGTTTGAGGCCATGTTTTGGTTGAAAATCACACACAGGAGAAGAAGAAATTCCGACGACTTTGCATTTAGGGATCAGTAAAATAATATAGCCACATGCTTATCGGGCATATACGAAAACAGTCATAAATTATATACTATTTTGCTTATTTTTACCACAAGCGATACCGCAAATGCAAGGCACTGAAAGCAGCAGAAAGCTGTCATAAGAAGGCAGAGGATACCGTCTTGAACAAATCAGACTATAGCTTGAATGAACATCACAAAAAGGTGCTAATGTATGGGTTAAACTTTGTGCCAACTCCCAACTGGACGAAAGAAGTAGAATTGAATGAGTGCCTCAATTTAGCGATGCATGTACGAGGAGTTGAATGGGAAGATATTTTGCCGAGAGAAGAAAAACCTTTGAAAATGAGATGCCTCCAAAACTCAAAATTCCAAAATTTAACCGTCCAGATAAAGATTTGCTCAGCCAACAAGTGAATGCGTATTGTGAATCTGTATCAGCAAAATTGCGATCAGTTAAACCGATGGTTAAAGAAATGTTCTATTCAAAAAATAACTTAAACAAAAACGAACAGCTTGCTTTAAATGATCTACACATGCTTGTTTGTGACGAAAAAATCGTTGTGTGCAGAGCTGACAAAGATGGCAAAGTTTTAGTGGTGAATTACGAAGATTACAATCAGATAATGAAAAATAAATTACAGAGATCGTTTACTTACATCTCTTCACTTATCACAGACAACATACGAAAACACCTGAACAACATCAGAAGCAAGGCTGATAAGCAAATAATTGAGCTACACAAAATTGGTATAATTGACGACCAGACGTTAAAGCATGCTACAGGCATTAAGTATTATGAGTGCAAAGGATACCAAAAAATCCCTGTCCCTGTTGCAAAATTTTTTTCTTCCAACCGTCCAGGTTATGCATACCCTTTATTTAAAACTCACAAATTGACACCAGATGCATTAAGCAATATTTCAGTTTTTGACATCCCTATTCGCCTCTTGCAATCGGCTGGCAATATCACCACTTCAAAAATAACGGCTTTTTTAGAACACATTTTCCAACCATCAGCATTAAATTTTGTCAATTCAAAATCAACAAATATTGTCAAGACAGCAAGCAATATCTACACAAAGTGGCAGAGTGGAAAACAACTGTTCATAATAACAGCAATAACGATAATCTTTATATTGTTGCTGGTGATGTTAAGGCACTCTATCCTACTATTTCCAGATCTCTTGTTGAAAAAGCTTTGACTTATGTTCTAAATCACTTTTCACACTACTCAAAAGCTGCTGTTAAAATTCTTGAAGATTTGGCACTATTTTGCTTAAATAATGTGGTAATGCAATACAAGGAAGGCTTCTTTACTCAAAGCATAGGAATCGTTACTGGTGACAATCATTCTGTTTCGCTTGCAAACATCACTCTCCACTATGTTATTTTACCTGTTTCTGAGATTATCAACCAAACTGTATTATTCAAAAGATACATAGATGACATCATTTGGCTATCATTTGGTGTAGACAATACTACAAAAATCAAAGAAGCTCTTTCTCGTATATTTATGGAAAATGAACTTGAGCTAAGTTTTCGCTGTGTCAATACTGCTGAATCGGGATCATGTTTAGAATTTTTGGATGTTGAACACAAAATTGACAATAGCCACATTGGCGGATTCTACACTCGTGACTTTGTTAAACCCACAGCTCTTGACCGCACTTTTCAAAATGGTAAATCGTTTCATCCAACTCACATTTTCAAATCCATTGTCTTTAGTGAAGCAGTTCACCTACGACGACTCAATGAAACCCAATCTAATTATTTGGCACGTCTAAAGTGCATTCATTCTCAGTTCAATATTAAATTAGTTAGCAGAATTCTTGATTTAGCATCTAAATGGAATGATCGTTTTGGACCAAAACAAGACTCTGAACAACAGAAAACTAAACCACGGATTATTTGGGCATTTTCTTTTGTAAATTTGTTAAAACTCAATTCATAGAAAAATTTCTTGTTCCGGATGCTGCTGTAGTTTATAAAAAGCCTCCAACACTCCTAAACATGCTCACCAATTACCGCAATATTGCACATAATGAGTCTTTTCAACGTGATGTTAGGGCCGCTTTGTCCCATCCCTGCAACAAATGTGCATTGTGTGGAAATTTTGGATACTACAATGGCAAATCAATGGTTCCTACAGTCAATCACATCAAAACTGCTCAAGGAAAACTTTTCTTTTTGAAACAAAATCTCACATGCTCCAACTACAAAATTTATGCAGCCCAATGCAAAATTTGTCAAAAAATCTACGTAGGTCAAACGATAAATCACTTTTCTACTCGTTGGTCTGGACATAGAGCATTTTGGAACAACAACAACGCTAAAAAAGAACACAACGATAGAGCATTCCTACTGATTCATTTTCAAACTTGGCACAAAGAACTAATGAATTCTCTGCCGGATATTTCAAATTGCTTTGAAGTAACTTTTCTCCAAGAACCTGGAAACCAACAAAAGCTGGATGTTTTGCAAAGTAAGTGGATAAATAAACTTGTTGCGGAAATTAACATCAATAAAACAATTTTACCGAAATATCACTAATTTTGCATTGGCCTACTGTTTTTCTGGTTTGCTTTCATTATAATCTGTTGCAATAAGCTAATCACGCAAAACAGAGGTATTTTGCTTCAACATATTCTGCTTCAAAATAATTTCAATATTGTTTCTATTTCCATATAATTTCCATATTCCTCATTCCATATTTCTGTATTCCATATGTACAATTTCCATACTCTATATTTTGCTTCGAGGCATGCTTTTGGAAAATATTTTGCTTATTTTCATGACAACTGATATTGGTTTTGTTACGTCATAGGCTCTCACTTTACTATAATGAGTTGTTTTTAATTTTTATCAGCTGATTTGGTTGGATATAGTGGAAATGACTAGTTGGCGAGATTCTTCCTACTTTGCGCCCTGTAGTTTGCTAGTGCGACAGAGTTGGGCTATCTTTTTGGGAGTTAAATGGTGAGGCCAGGCTATGGTCTTTGCTTTTTCATGTAACACTAGTCCTTGATTTAGTTGAGCCAGTTTTCAAATCTTTAACCTCAAATAACCTCGGCCTATTTCTCTTTGGTTAGCCATCTTATCAAATTTTAGCAATATGTTTAGGAGAAGTTAGTATTAAAGGTCTTTTTCTTCCTATTTGTGGATTTGCCAACCAAGCTAATAGTTTGGTAATGTTTTCTTTTCCAATTCTACCCTTTTTTTGAAAAAAGATATAAGTTTTCTACATTTTAAGGTTTGGAGTTATGTTTACTATTTTGCTTGCTTAGCAACGCTTTTTATAATTGAAAAAAAAATTTATTTTTTTTTGTAGAGGTTTATTATTTTTAAACGACTTTTTTTGTATAGTTTTTTTCTGATGTTGTGGTGGTGTAGATAAAACAAGGTTTTCAATATACTTGCTTTGCGAAAGAGGTTTTGCTATATACAGTAGTATATTTTTCTTAATTTCGCTGTTATTGAAGTCCATTTTATGTTTTTTTCAATTTGATTGATGCTATAGTCTATTTATAGGTTTTATGATGATTTTGGTTTTAAAGTATACGCTGATTGTTTTTAGATTTAACTGATAATGCCCCGCTGGGGTAAAATCGATTTTAATAAATAAAATAGTAGTATATAATTTACGACTGATTTCGTATATGCCCGATAAGCTTGTGGCTATATTATTTTCTGCAAAAAAAAAAACGAAGCAGGTTATACAGCGTGAACTTAATTTATGATGCAACAGCAGAAAATTGTGACATTAAGTTACTACTTACCGGTAAGTGGTGAATACAGTATTTTGCTGGTTAAGTCAAAATTGGATACTGCAAGACTACATCAAACCAGTACAACCGCACAGGCATGAGGTTAAAATGTCAGGCCAATATTACTTTGAAGCAAACTGCAACTCAAACTATGCCATTAAATCAGAGATGAATAAGCTAGAACTCAACCAATGCCATTAGATCCTTACTGGTCTCCTTACGTCCTTCACTTGAATGGTTAAAAAGTTTAAACTTTGAGTAACTCCCCATTGAGGAACCCCCTATTTTTACCTCCAAATTTTGTCATACTCATATTATATTTACACATCCTGTAACTTTTTTGTGTCTAGCATAAGTGGATAAATTTTTCTTAACTCTAATTTTTGTCAACTTTGTTTTATATATGTCTAGAAAATTTTTAGCTTAAGCAATTAAAAAGTTTGAATTTTGGCGTCCCCGTTTGAGTGGGAGCCCCATTGTGGTACCTACGAAATTTGTCATATTTTAACTTTCACATATAATTACCTATTCTGAGAACTTTATTTGTTTAATGAACGTGGTTAAAAAGTTTGAATTTTGATAGCTTCGTTTAAGGGGGACCCCTCATTTCAGTATTCCCAATTTTGTCAATTTTTATCTTTTCTTTATATTTACCTGCCCTGGAAATTTTATGTCTAGTGTGAGTGGCTGAAAAGTTTGATTTTTGGCAGGCCTGTTTGAGGGTGATCCCCATTTTGGTATCCCCAAACTTTGTCAAATTTATCTTTATTTTATATTTATCTTAACAATTTTATATGTCTAGCTTAAAAGGTTAGAAAGTGTGAATCTTTGAGGGCCTGTTTGGGTGGACCCCCTAATTTTTGCTAAGTTTTACTTATGCTTATTGCTCAATGCCTACCCATTCTGAGAATTTGACCTATCAAGTATCTAGCTTCAACGATTCAAAAGTTCAAAATTTCTGAACTCCTATTTGAGGGGGATTCTCAAATGTGGCACCACCAATTTCAGGCAGGCACCAGAACTTTTGGATATCTATAGTAGTTTACAGTATGATCCATCTGCATTTCGCGGTTCAAAAGTACATAGTGATAGCAAAAACAAAGAAAAGAGAAAAATTGTACCCAAGGCGAAATAAACGAACATGACCACTAAAAAAGTGGCAAGTAGTGTGTTCAAAAACCGCAAACTTTTTTCATCAATATTAATAGTAAATGCGACATACAGGTTCAAAATTTCCATACTTTGCCAATTTTTGGACTCTGATATCGCAATCACATGACTTGGCACCCTCAAACTTTGTACACAAACACTGTACAGCCTCTATCTGCACCACAAGTTGTGTTCAAATTTCAGCATTCCACACAATTCATCCTTCAGCAATTTTATAGTTTTTAGTAAATTAATAAATTTTCGAGACAAAAATGGCTATTTTTTCTTGGTTTTAGGGTTCCTAAGTCACTATCACATGATTTAGGGTTCCCAAAATTGACATACCGGTACATGACGCTTTTAATTAATGTTATGTTATATCCACAATTTAACTTTCCAAATTTAAGCATTTTTTTGTTTAAAACAAATCAATTAATTTGATGTTCATCTCTCAAAATGGCTGAGTGAAAACAAAGGTCCAATGCATGCGCAAGGTCCCAATTAATAAGCTTGTTTAGTAATTGCAATGGGCAGCTGAACTACAGTAGCAGACTTGTGCACTTTTACGTTACTTGCAACTATATTTTCCTTTTAGCAAACTAAACATTTTTATTTTAATTGATCATTATTGAAAATAATAGAATTATTATGCTATAATCAGTGACGCAACAAGGGGAGATTAAGAGGGCTGAAGTTCCGTTTTTAGCCAAGTCACTTTTTATTTAAGCCAAATATGCAATGTTTCAGCTTTTTGACATAATATTTTGGACTTGACCGATAAGTCTTATAGTGCATGGGCTGATTGCAATAAGCTAACTTAATTTTTTTCAAATTCTTCCAAATCTTAGAAATTTAGCTATTTTAAATACTTTAAAAACATAAAAACTGACATACTTGTAAATAGTGTAAAACGGCAATTTTTTTCCAAAAAATTGCAAAAATTGCCCCGCAGCTGGGATATTTGCTTCGCCAGGTGCAAGTCAAAATGTGTTTATTATGAGATAATGCATCTCAAGTGCAAAAGTTCACACTTAAGAAAAAAGTTACTGGTTGCTTAGCTGAGTCAAGTTGAGCTGAAGTGTCTCAAGTGCAAAGTTTACACAAAAAGTAAAACTCCAGACTGGTTGCTCAGCTTTGAGGTAAAGTGCACCAAGTGCACAAGAGCATGTGCACACCTTAGAAGCGAGTAGACTGATGGTAGGCTAGCTTATCAGTTGCTGAAAGATTGGAAAAAGTAGCTTTGACAAGCACAATATTAGATTTGAACCCTTTATCTAAAGTGCAAATGCACCTCAATAGTGCACATAAGTGCATGTGCACATGCAACGCATGTGTGAAACAGAGAATCTTTTTTTATTCCAGCAAAAGCGTTATGCTGGTATTTTGCATTTCTAAATAATCTTGGTTCATACACTGTATATTGTTAACTTGCCCAGTGGCACACTCAGGGGATGGATTTCAAGGGTCGAAACCCCCTCTTTTTGGAACTAAAAAAACAACAAAATTTTGTTGATATAACGCAGTTTCTAACACTTTGCAATATTTACTTTTCACTAAATAATCACTTAAGCTGTTATTAATCACTTAAGATGTTGTTTTAAGATTGTAATTTCATCCTGCACATATGTACCAAGCAATTGAATTGACATTGTTTGCATTTGTCTCGCGTACAATATTGCTGACAGAAACATTGCGTAAATAATCTGAATTTGATATATCCATGGATATAACACTTGGATACCATGTGCTACTCAACCTTGTTGTGGCACCAACCTTGTTGTGGCACCATTGTGTTGTGTTCAACCTTGTTGTGGCACCATTGTGTTGTGTTCAACCTTGTTGTGGTACCATTGTGTTGGATTGGCATGCCAGTGTGTTATCATTGTTATATCAAAAACTTCTGAACAGAAAAGTGACACTAAAAAGAGAAGACGACCATTTAGTGAAAAAAATCACCCTTGTTTAATAAAAAACAGCCAAATGCACTTTTGCAAAAAAAATCAAACAAATTCACTGTTTGAAGATGAAAGCCAAAACAAAATTACATTCAAACATCAAGATTTTTATTCTGCAAACGTATTCAGGAATTTAAAAAGAGATTTTAATAGCTATCATTTCCAAATAATTTTTTCCATAGTTTTGCATTAACTTTAAAAGATTTTAAGTGATTTTTGAAGCATCATTTGTCACAATAATAATCCTTGTCTATTTTAGTGTAACCAACCTCTATGTAAACATACAACTGCATTTTAATTTTTCTTCATTCCAATGTAGATTAATGAAGAGAGCTGAATGAAAAGATATAATCGAAGAGCCTTTTTTAAGGCTACCAATTTCTCAAAGAGTGGAAATGTAAGCTATGACACTATTAAAAGTTACTTTGAAATTCTGTATCACAAACAAGCTTTTTGAATTCAAAAATGCTTTCACTCAAACGATTTAAGCCAAATGCGCAATCTTTCAGCATTTAAACGTATTTTGGAATTGATCAGCAAGTGTGGGGGGCTGATTGGACTGAGCAAAATAAATTCTTTCAAACTCTTTCAAATCTTAGTAATTCAGCTTTTTCTAATTGCTCTAAAAACAAGTAAAATGGTGTTAAAATGGCTATTTTTTCCAAAAAAATTGCAAAAGTTGCCCAATGGCAAGGGGCTTCACCCCCAGGATCTCATAATGATAACTCGTTCTCTTGCACACAATCTTCACAACCAACAACTTTCAAAATCATTAATACAGGGTTTCTGAATAAACAAACGTTGTAACAAAAAGAAACTACTACCGCAAAACCCCTTTTGACTATAATAGAGAGCATTTTCATTAACAGTTAAAATAAATTAACCACAATTGGGTACTCGTTGGTTTTCAAAAAATTGAACCCCCCCACTTTAAAAATTTCTTGGTGCTCTCCTGAACTTGCTCCTCTGGCAAGTAAAGTCATGCTGCATGCAATTGGCAAGCAAGTACAAGGTAAACATTAATTTCAACACCTGTAACCCTACAAGAAATAATATAGCCTACTTGACTTAAAAGTAGCCATAGCTCCAGGATCATGACTTATAGGTGCAGGGACTTTTATGCGCAAGATGTTTAGTTACCGCCGCTTATGCGCCAGGACTTTTATGCACCAGAGGTAAGACATATTTTTTCCCCAAAATTTTTTCAAAGTTTTTTTTAAAAAGTTGCTTTTTTTTTGTTTTAAATAACAGTTTTTTTTTAACAAAAAAACAATTTAAAAAAATTTTTTTTTTCGGAAATTTATTTTTCTTTCAAATAAAACCTTTTTTTCCAAAAAAAAAGGATTTTTGAGCAAAAAAGTATTACTTTGATTAAAATGTTAAAATTTTCTAAGCTTTTCATCTGACACTAGTCAAAAGAAATTGTCAGAATAGAGAGTGCAGGAAAAGGAGCAGCTACAGGAAAAAGCCAAGCAGTGCTTGGCTGGAAAAGGATCAATGAGAGAGCGTCATTTGTGTACAACCTTTAAGTTGAAAACAAATTCTTTTGGTTGGCAGAGGGCATGACATTATAGAAAAAATTGCAATTAGAAATCAATTTTTTGTAAAACTTTTTTCGCTTTCCTTCCATCTATTTGCTTTTGAAGTCACTTTTATCAAAACTCTAACCCCGCCCTCTGCCGTCAAAAAGAATTCGTTTTCAACTTAAAGGTTGTACACAAATGACGTTAAGATTCTTTTCCAGCAAATTACTGCTCTGCTTTTTCCTATAGTTGCTCTTTTTTCCACGCTCTCTATTTTGACAATTTCTCTTGACAAGACCCAGACAAAAAGCTTTGAAAATATTAACATTTTAATAGTGGATGTTGTCCTGTGATAGGCCTAACACCATTGCATTTCCAGAGCAAAAGGAACAAAGGGAAGTGTTAGAACTGGTTGGTAATTTCAAAGTTTTAAGTGTTGCACTGTGCAAGATATGAGAAAGCAAAATATGAGAAAGCATACCATACCGTCTGTATGAATTAGTGCAGAGGTGTGCAAAAGTTTTTTAATAGCAAGCCAAATAGCGATAAACACAATATTCTAGAAGCTGCCCCTTTAAATAGGATATTTTACCAATTATTGATATTGCCAGCAATAAAAATAAAAGTGCAATAATATCAAAAACAGTAATACCAGTATTATTCGAAAACAATTGTTTAGTTAAAAAACAGAACAATACAATTTAATCTTTGTAGAAACAATTTGATGAGAAAAATACAGCTGGCTTTTTTTCTGAACCACTCTATTTAAATTTCAAAATTGAGGTGCTGGCAACCTCAATTCCATTTTACCGTCAATCAAGCAATGTAAAAAGAATCGTATTGATGCACCACATGTCTTTTTGTGGAGAGCCCTAGAACTTTATGGTCATATTAATTGTTGTAATTCTATCTTTAGTTTTAAAGTTGTCTTGGTCAGGAGACACAAAAAAAGCACTTCTTTCTTCGCTCTTTTCTATAAAACTCGTGCTAATACACAACAAATGTTACCTGTGCAAACTGGTTTGTACCGGTACGATGAGTGAATGGTGCAAGATATTAACGATAAAAACCTAAACAGAAGTTAGCAGATCTTAATGAAAGTTAATATAGTCCATTAACAGAACTTAACGAAAGTTAATTTGGTCCGTTAACATGAAAAAACTTTTTAATGGATTAACAAGTTAATGAAAAAGTTAGCTTCGTTATTAACGGATTAACGGACTTGTGCCCACCTGTGTAGTGAAGCTGACAGTGTGATGACGTAATTTCCAATGTAAAATTTAAACGCATTTGACAAATGTGATTGTAATATGGAACAAAAATGACCAGAAAAATCAGAGAGGGATAACATACTAGACTATAACGTAGTGGGTCATTATCAGATATCTTGATGTTCAATTTCATAAAATGCTTTATTGTGTTGATCTCATTGAAAAGCTCAAAAGGTGGTAGACCCAGTATTACTTCGCAGATCTCTGTTTTGACATTAAAAGTGGCACCAATAGAGGTTTTTATCACTTTGTGCCATATATAGATTTTTGATGCAAGATAATGTTTGACGATTAAACCAGAGCGTGCCACCATAGATCAAAGTGGGCAAAAATAGTACTTTTATTAAATTACGCATTACCCTTTGGTTAAAGCCCCATTGGTTATTGCCATATTTTATTATTGATGTCTATCTATAAAGCAATTTACTGTACACTCTCTTGCTGTGGTGGATAAAATTTAGTTGCTGGTCTAGGTATACACCAAGTACACCAGTTTGAGTGAAGTCGGGTAATTTCAGCAACCGGAAATTTCAGCAGAAAACCGAAAATTTTGACATGTATGAAAATTTAAGGTTTGATGCTGGCAGCAGTGTTCCTTATAAGCGCAAAAAAGTGCAAAAAGTGCGAAATTTTTTCCGGCATTTTCGCACTGAAATTTTGCGAATTCCAGCGTTTTTTCTCCCATCAAAAACCGGCGTTTTTGTTTCCCGCCAAAAACCGTAGACAGCCGCGGTTCACGGCGCCTCGCTCTGGTATGTCGCAGAAATCGCATAGAAAAGTTGCAGAACTTAGACAAAGAACCTTTTTTTTTTGGAGATCAACATAAAATCAGAGAAAAAGATGCCTCCATCGATGTGATGACCTTTTTTTTTGGAGATCACATTAAAACTGGACAAAAATGATGAGAAAATTTTCGGCATTTTCACATTGAGTGTAGAACGTTCGCACTATTTCCGGCATTTTCGCAGAAGGTGAAAACTTAGAGGGAACACTGGCTGGCAGGTCTTTCTAGAAGTTATAAGATTTCTAAAAATGGTTTTAATAGTTCCTGTTACCTAATCTTCTACAAAAAATTTGACAATCTTTGAAGACTTTAGCATGTTCTTTTCTTGCAGCTACAATATTTTTGTTGAGAGCAGAAGCAGACTTTTAATAATGTTTGGAAGCATTTGGCCTTTCGCTACTTTTCTAGGTTGCGATGTAGCCTAACTTTGTTGCTAGTAGCACTTGGCAGTGTTTGTTATTACGTGACTTGTAAATGGATTTGTTAAAAATAAGGAAAAGGCTTGGCGCACGTTCCGTGCGCGCAAACATTTTGTAATATAGACCAAAAAACTAACCCTAAGCCCTAACCCTAACCTTAACCCTAATCCTAGCCCTAAGCCTAACCTAAACCCTAACCCAAACCTATAACTGTAATAATCAAAGTAAAAATTTCCGAAAACGAGTGACGTCACCCGAATCTTTGTTTATTTAACCGCGCACGTTCCGTGCGCCAAGTCACTTCGTAAAAATAATCCATTCCTTTTCCCAAAGAGCATCAACAGCAGAAGTTTTGCAACATTAACAAAAATTGTAAGAATTCAAAACGCATTTAATTGCTACGGTAATAATTCAGATTTAATATACAGGGTGACCCAAAAAAAACAGAACCCATAAAAATTTTATTAATTCCTACAAAGATCCAGTAAACTTAAAACACTTTGCAGGTTTTAAACTTCAGTCTGTGTATAGTCATTCCCCAAAGTTTCAGTCATTGATGTCCCTTTGCATAAAAGTCATGTTCTTTCCAAAATATGTTCCAAATGGCCTCCACAGCGTTGGAGGCAAACTTGCATACGTCGGGCAAAATTGTCAATTACTCTAACGCATTCTTCTTTGGAGGCAAACTTGCATACGTCGGGCAAAATTGTCAATTACTCTAACGCATCCTCAAACGATTGGTGAATTAAAGGCAGCAATCACAGGCAAAATTATTGAAATACCCAAAGAAGAATGCGTTAGAGTAATTGACAATTTTGCCCGACGTATGCAAGTTTGCCTCCAACGCTGTGGAGGCCATTTGGAACATATTTTGGAAAGAACATGACTTTTATGCAAAGGGACATCAATGACTGAAACTTTGGGGAATGACTATACACAGACTGAAGTTTAAAACCTGCAAAGTGTTTTAAGTTTACTGGATCTTTGTAGGAATTAATAAAATTTTTATGGGTTCTGTTTTTTTTTGGGTCACCCTGTAGAAAATTTTCAGCAAATGCTAGAATACTGTAATTTTAAACATTAATAAAAACAAGAATTTGTAAAATTTTGCAGATTAGATTTTAATTCCGTTAGGACTATCAGACTATTGTAAGTAGAATCATAGATCGTATTTGCCACCTTTTTTCAGCCTTTGAGTCTAGCTAAGCAGCCTATAATTTGTTTGAATTAGTCAAAAATCTGAATACACTTTATATGAATTGACCAAATTTAACACTAAATAAGCAGCTGAGGTGATTAGAACAAAAATCAAATATGATTTATTGGCTTGCCAAAATTTCCGATTTTACCAGAAATTTTGGCAACCCATTTTGCCTACCTAGCTAGCAAACTTGATGTCATAGTATCTCGATGTTGGTTCGAAAAAAAAAACGGTAACAAAATACTGGCAGATGGAATTCAAATAGAGTCATTGATTTCTGAAAATTAAAATTACTGGTGGGTACGATAAGTGAGAAAGTTGCCAAAATTACCCGACTCTACCCTACATCTACAGTAGCCTATAATAATTGGTTGAAATTTGCCACGTGAAGCTATATCTACAGTACATTGTTAAAACATCAAGACAGTAGGCCTAGGCCTTAGTGTATGAAGAAAACTACCAGTATGTATGAAAACACACTATTTTAATATGGCTTTTATTGATGTGCCTGATATTGATTAGTATGCTTTTACACTGTACTGTCATCATGATTTTTTACCAAGCCCGATTTTTGCTTTTTGTATGTGTTAGTTTTTTTGCTTTTTCACCTGCTTTAGTAACAAGTGCCCCTTAGTCAGATGTTAGCTTCTTGCTATCTTATCTCAAGGGGTTGATAAATTGCTTTATTATTATTATTATTATTAGTATGTACTCTGGCTTTATTTTTCCTCCTTAAGCTAGGCTATTCTTTTCCCATATCCATTGTGTTAAAACCCACCGGTACCGGTAGTTGTTTTTCCCGTAATTTATCAAGCACCTCAAAACACATATGAAATGTTTGAGAGCTCCACTCTATCTGCAACCCATTGGTGGGCTGCACAATTTCTGAATGTGGGCCACATTTGGCCCGCGGGCTGCAGTTTACACATTCCTGATTTACAGTAAGTTACTCAGTGAGTAAGCTAGAATATCAATCACCTCCGACCTGAGCAGTAAAAAACACACAAGGCAGACAAGCACAGGGCAGATGGTGAACGTTAATGAAGGCTTCCCACTGTTCAGTGTTCTAACTTCTAATTGCTACCGTAATTTTTTGGCAGTTGTTTCTTGTCTCATACCGGTAACGGTAAGAGTAAGTTTCCAAATGAACTACCAGTATATACTTCCCAGGTTATCGCAGCCAGTTGGCCTACACTCTACAGATTAAGACAATTAGACTACAGAAATCCTGAACTTGGCTAGGCCTAATTATCTACTTCTAGTCCACTGGTCTACAGTAGCCTATGCTCAGGGCTCAGCCAGTAGCGTACGTGTACAATTTCCGGTACTCATATACGGTACACTACTATAGCTACACAACCTACGGTATAACAAATTAAAACAGAAATGTCCAACCAAGCCTATTACAAAATCTCCAAAGTATAGGCCTAGGCCTATGACAAATCCTATGTAGCAAGTCTAGGCTACCTGGCTTCCGTAATACCGGTACAGGGTACTTGGTCGGAAATCCCACCCTTCAAGTTTTAGTTACACTAACCTATCTTCTAAATTTAGAAGCAAAAGTTGGAGTCCGTATGACTCCGTAAAAAAAAAGGACTTTACTTTGAACAAAGTAAGTGAGAGTAGCCAAGTATTGACTGCGTTCTATCACGTTTTTAGCACCCACAAACCAATTACCAGAACCTGGTTTGTTATGCATGATTTATTGATGTTGTATGCAGAGCAGAGGTGGAGTCCTCGAGGACGTCCTTGGCCTCGAGGACGTCCTCGAGGACACATTTTGAAGTCCTTGGCCTTGGCCTCGAAGGTCAAGTCCTTGGCCTTGGCCTTGGCCTCGAGGCCTCAAGTCCTCGAAAATTGCCCTGTCCTCGGCTCGAGGACAGCATTATTTTTTGAACAGTTGAAATTTCGTTGGAAAACGCCAGAAACCTCGCAGAAAATTTGCGAGCACCTTTTTTGTTTTCCTCACTTGGAGCATAGGTGTAGCCAAGGGGAGGGGGACAGGGGGTCCGCCCCTCCTTATAACCCGAAGAAAATGGGGAGTTTTTGTTCTAAAAGTTGCCATCTCAGGCCCACATCTAGCCTTTTTGTGAACGTAATGCATTAATCAGGGCTGGATTTACCATAATATGACGCAGTACCAGCAATAGCGTAGCCATGGGGGAGACGGGGGCTATACCCCCCCCCCCCCCCCCCCCCCCATTGACCTGTCAACCAAAAGTCAAAATAAGGAAAATACCACGTTTTTAGCTCTTTTGAGACTGTTTTTTTTGCGCTGGAATTGACTAAAAAGTGATTTAAAGCATCATTTGAAACATATATTCTGGGGGGGAGG
>CAWYPQ010000565.1:0-41474 GCA_963965965.1 Trididemnum nubilum | reverse complement strand
AATCTTGCAATAAGATACAAGAAAAACTAGATGGGAGTTTGCCAGCAAACCCAGTGAACGACCGACGCGTAGCTAATGCTGTGACGCTCAAAAGTACTTTTTGTCTACTGTAAAATCAGCAATTATTCAAAAATATCTGATTATGGAACCTCCAGAAAAGTAGAGTCAAAATATTTGTCAGTTAAATATCTCCTGATTTCATAAAACACTGGCACCCTAGCTTGAACCGTTCAAAAATTGATTTTTGGGGGTCTATTTGGGGGTTTCTGGGGGGGGTGGCACCCCCAAACTATGCCAAAATATTTGTTTGTTAAATATCTACTGATATCATAAAACACTGGCACTTTAAGTTGAGCCATTCAAAAAATTGATTTTTTTGGGTCCATTTGGGGGGTTCCCGGGGGGGTGGCACCCCCAAACTATGTCAAAATAATTGTCTGTTAAATATCTACTGATATCATAAAACACTGGCACTCTAAGTCAAGCCGTTCGAAAAATTGATTTTTGGGGGTCCATTTGGGGGGAGTTCCCGGGGGGGTGGCACCCCAAAACTATGTCAAAATAATTGTTTGTTAAATATCTACTGATATCAAAAAAAAGTAGAACTCTAGCTTGAGCCAATCAAAAAATTGATTTTTGAGGGGTCCATTTAGGGGGGTCCCCGAGGAGGTGGCACCCCCAAACTATGTCAAAATATTTGTCTGTTGAATATCTGCTGATATCAAAAAAAAGTAGAACTCTACCTTGAGCCGTTCAAAAAATGGGTTTTTTGGGGCCCCATTTTGGGGGGGGTTCCCGGTAAAGTTGCCCCAAACAATTTCGGGAGAAAAAATTGCATTTGCAGCTCAACAACTTTACACAAAAATTAGATTTCCATGTGTTGTGGTTTAGGAGAAGAAGAGCGTACAAAAATTAGGAAGAAAAAAAAGGAAAAAAAAGAAAAGGAAAAAAAAAGGAAAAGGGAAAAAAAGAAAAAAAAAAAGAAATATACCTCATCGCGGCCAAAATTGGGTTGATTGGGATGAAAGGGTATCTTGAGACATACAACCCTATAAAATATTTTTTGCCGTACTTAAGCCGTTTTTGACTGAGACCGCTTTTTACGCCAAACTTGCGGGGCGGTTTTCGGGTTCTAAAACCGAAGTCACGTGACCTATTGCGTCGAAATTTGGTACAAACATGCAACTCATTAATCTCAAACTGCTGTTCAAATTTCATGTAGCTAGACCAAACCGTTCTCCAGTTATAAGCAAAAGTCTGAAATTTCGCACTCGTTAGTTGGAAAATGGCCGAGAAAAAACAGAAGAACACGCGACGCGAGCGTCGGTCGTTCCAATAATTATCATACATCCTTGCGCTGAATCTGAATCAAGTCATCTAATTTTCTGACGAACTGAGACAAAAAAACCGATGACCTTCGGGAGGCAGATTCAAAATACGCTCGTATGTCTTCAATTTACTTGAATTGTAATATGCAAACTTTAATTGCATCGACGTTGTGTTACCAGGCCCCTTCCGAGGGATGGGGGTGCAGAGGAATGGACAAGGACCCAAAACTCACGCGGCTCCAGTCATGCAACCAAGTCTGAACCAGAGGTCAAAAATAGAAAAAAAGCACAAAATAGCTCAACATCGAGGTCAGAGGCAGTCTGAAATTTTGCGCCAACGTCTGCTTCAAACGTGGTAGTGCGGTCAGTTCCACAAATGCGAGGTGGGTCGAAATGGCGGAAAAAACTTCCAAGAAGTTCGACTAGAAAAATATTCGATATAAAAGTATTCCCCCCATCCTCTGTAATTGTATTCGATATAAAGGCTGCTCGCTCACTCACACAACTGGCTTATTTGAGAGTAAGAATCAAAATGAAAACTCCTAGCCAACGGTGCTTAGCACGTTGTAGAAACCTATTGGCTCTGAACGTTGAAAGATTTGAACAACAAAGCCGACAGAAATTGTCAATAAAGAAACCTTTTACTAACTGAAAACTGTTCCAATCGATGGTGTCTATAACAGGAATAACAACAACAGTGTCATCCTCGTGTATCCGTTCCAAAAGAGGTTCTAACCATCCTTCCATGCATTCACAGTGGCAATCCAGAAAAGTTATCACATCGCCTTAAACAACAATCGTGTATTACGTCACCAAAACTCGGCATTTGCATTATAGTTGACAATTAAAAGAACATGGTGGAGCTTTAGTCAGCGAATATTGACCTTCTTAAACTTAGAAAACACACGGTGATGTCTCCGAACTAGAAAGTTTAGGTGCCACTAATTTTACAATCATCATACAAAACTTTTTGATGATAATATTGAGCTTATTTTCAAGGTGATTTTAAGTAACAGTATTTTAAGTTATTTGAACGTACTACAATAAAAGAGCGTGCTACTGCTCAAGCTCAATATGCTCTAACGAAACGTTGCATAACACGGCCCTTGGTGAACAAAATGAAATTACAACTGGACACCTTTTGCTTGGGAAGCTCCCAGGAGTCTTGCTCTAACAAGCCCTTCTCTTTTCGTTGTTCGGATCAAGCGGACTTTTTTGAGATTTTTTAAATAATCTTCTAATTGTTGTTTCAAATAATCTGTAAATGTATAGAAAGCAATAAGACCTATGTAACCATCAAGCCGATTTTTATCAGCGAATCGGCGTTTATATTGGATACACGCAGACTCATTTTTTAATTTTTCATTGTTTGCTAATGGGAAAATCACCGATTTTTGGGTGCAAACTGACTCACCAAAACCTAAGAGGGACACTAATTGAGATCTTTTAATTTCTTGTTGTTAGTCATCTAATTCTAAAGAAACTGAAGACAACAACTACGGTACCGTAAGATGGGGATACTTTGCCCAGGTGGGTAACTTTGCCCATTTTTTAAAAAAACGTTATGAGCTATAGCTACTCCCATATGCTAGGAGGAACTGGAACAATGAATGACGTTGTGACAAGGGTAGTGTATGAGGTTTCTTTCAAACATACTTTTAACTATAATATTTTTCAGATATTGTACTACATCGTGAAAATATACATGATGCAAAAAATGCAAAAAAAATTGCCTGTTCAACTTTTACTGCCCCCTAGTGGCATATAATTCAGATTATTTAAACAACCTTATTTTGTGTTACCAATGTGTGTTTTGTGATAGACAAAAACACAATTTTCAAAAATCTCGTATTTTGCTACCTATAATTGTAGGTATTGTTGATGGAGCCCAAACATGCTGCTGGTGTGGGGTAAATAACTTTGCCCACCCAAAAAATTAGGTTTTATTTTAAGTTCAAACACAAATTACCAGTAATTACTTTGATTTAATATTTTCTGTTCTTTGGGGTTATTGTATTGATTTTTTGTGACTCTTTGCTGTTAAACTTTGTGATTTTTTTAATTCTGTGCTCTGTTGTACACTTAATACCTATGTTCTATGCTGCTCAACTATGTGATTTTCTAACTCTGTCTGCCTGGGTATATCTATGCCGTTAAACTATGATATTTTCTGTTCATTTGGGTCCAAATGTTTTTCAAAAACACATACAGTGGGCAAAGAATCCCCACATATTCACCAACATTGCCAATTAATTTGTTTTCACAGGTTGGGCAAAGTTACCCCAAACCACGGAGCAACTTTGCCCACCCATAATTTTAAAAAAATTGAAAATTTGGAAGGTTGCCAAGACCCAGATTGTTTGTGGTTCACTAGTACCAGTATCTGCCTGTATCCTAAAGACAATTACCGGTACTCATCTGTACTACAACTGCTTTTGGAATTATCTTTCTTCAAACTTGAAAAAGTGGGCAAAGTATCCCCGTCTAACGGTACCTATTCAAACAAATCAAACCAACATTGAGCTACCGTTTAGAGACACAACTACACAAATAAAATGATGAAAAAGCTTTAGTTGATTCAAGTCAACCATTCTGAAAATTATTACTAATTGAGAACAATCCACAAAGAAATTAATGATAAGCTATAGACACTTATACAGAGTTTTACACGCACAACCAAAACCTACTAACAAAACAAGTAACAGCTAAAGACATATTTTTGAAACTGACTTTCATCATTACATCACTCTTCAATATAGTTGAAACTACAGATATAAATATTTACCCTTGTCACTAAAATCGTCAACCATTATAATTTCAGTGAGTAATGAATCAGGTGAAGAATGAAGAACACTGTATATTGTTCGAATAAGAGTCGTCCAACCTTCATTGAAAAATGCAATAACAACCGAGGTAGTAGGAAGTTCGCGATAATTGAAAGGAGGTCGATTGCGGCAACTAAATCAATGCAAAGAAAATTAATATTCCAGCTTTAAAAGACATCAAATTGCATCATTCAAGTCAAACATGTAGCTGGGCACTAGGCATACTCACTGGTCGTAAAAATTACCAACTTTTTTTAATAAAAAAGCCCAGTTTCGGGAACCGTCTTTTAACAATTTCGTTTTCATGCACAAGATGCACCGCAATAAGACAAACAAAACTGAACTAAGCCACTGCTGCCGACTGCACTGACCGGTAACATTACCACTCTCGGTTAGTTGGCGGTCAAACTGGTCAGTTGTCATGGACCTGATAGCTCCACATCAAAACACCATACACAACAATATAAAAAATATAGCACTGCTTGACACATAAAATTGGTAGCGTAGTAATAAAGCACAATATGATCAATACAAAAATTCACCAAATGACAAGGTGCATGCTCCGCATTAAATAAAATTTGAAGATTGTAAATGTGCTTTAATGTCCAAAAAATGTAATAATTAGTACTGATACATACATATAAAAATACTTTCACATGCATCATGACAGCATTAAACGAGTACTAAAGGCAAAATCAAAGGAGGTGTCTAAAGCTACGTCAATCGCATAAGACTAGATTAGCGTTGACTCCATTCTTTTTGACCCAGCCATTCAAGAGATATTTTACTTCAAACACGATGTCGGTGACTCTAACGTAATAAATTTTAATAGTTTTCATTGGCAACTCTGTCCTTGATAAGCATTAGCATCTGAGCGATGCCTTCCTAGTTCTATCCTAAAGCAACAATTAGGCTACTGCATTGGGTCATTTTGCTGCGCACTTATCAGTTTGATTTTGTCAGCAGCATAGATCAGAGCAGGAAAAAAAAGTAGACTGTATGATAACCTAGGTAACAAACGTCTAAGAGCAAGCGAAAGTAAGGCCAGTAGAGTTACTAGAGTAGGCTAGAAGGCCATTGTTTTCGACTTAGATGAAAAAGTTTATTCTAGGGTCACAAAATGCCACAAGTAAACAAAATACGCCAACTCAAGTACTGGTAGTCTTATTATCAGGTATGAATTTGTACTTTTTAACAGCTCAGATCTGTTGTGCTGATAAGAACAAACCAATTGATTAGTGCGCAGCGAAATGACTCAATGCAGTAGCCTAATCGCTGATTAAGGTTAGAACCGGAAGGTCTCGTTAAGACGCTAATGCTTATCAATAACAGGGTTGCCAATAAAAATTATAAAAATTTATAACATTAGAGTTACCGAAGTCGTGCTTGAAGTAGAATATCTCTAGAATGGCTGAGTCAAAAAGAATGGAGTCAAAGCTAATCTAGTCTTATGTGATTGGCCTAACTTTAGATACCCCCTTTGATTTTGCCTTTAGTACTCGTTTAAGCATATGCTAAATTTTAACACCTATTTATAGTTTTCGAGCAGCTTAAGTCAAACTATAAAACAATTTTCTCTCAAAAAAATACAAGTTCCGTTTTATCTACAGGGTTGCCACAGAAACTTCAAAATCAAATTCCAGGACTTTCCAGGACTTTTTTAGGTCATTTTCCAGGACTTTTCCAGGACTGTTTAAGATTTTTTTTTTACAGGTCTTTAAATTCAGTTTTGACTACTGTTCTTTGATGCATCTATTTTTTTGTTCTTTAAGATTGAGAAAAAAATTTGATGCAACGCATTTGCATTCCTAGTACTGACTACTAGCCAGATGCAGCAAAGCCAGAAATTTGTAATGAGAGGGCTGTGCTTTTGGGTTGAGGGCAGGCAGAGCCCCTGGCGACCAGAAACCATTGGAACTATTGCCCTTGAAGATTTTGCAATTTCTTTGCAATAATAACTTAATTTTAGGCCTAGTTTGGTAAAAATTATTTCTTGCAAAGTGTGAAATTGAAAATAGCACTGCAAAAACATGATTAAACTGATTGCACAAATGGGCTACAGTATGTGGGTGATAGCTAGAGCTCAACCAATATGACTTTTTTAGGCCGATACCCATATATTAACTTACGAACTACCAAATTTTGTCTCTATCTTTCACTTAACTTGACATAATAAGCTTCACTAATCCTCCTCTGAAGAAATACTATTGGAAACATAATTCATACTAAGCAAATAAAACCCAAGATCGCTCGTGCTTGCTCTAAAAAATAAACAGTTCAAGGTAATTGCACTAAGTTGATATTTTATCGACGGTACATAGCCAATACGATAAACCGGCTTGGCCCTGACATCAGCCGATATATATCGAATGGCCAATATATCGATCACACTCTAATGATGGGTAATGGTAAAACTTCAGTCCTAGCTTTATTTTTAGCTAGTAAACCATATCATTTGAAAAATACACAGCTTATTTGCATGCCATCGTGCAAACAAAAAAACGCTACTCTAGTCCTAACCCCAACCTTAAACTTAACTCAAACTGTAACCCTAGCTCTATTTAACTATAACGTTAATCCTAACCTAAACTTAAAATCTAAACTAGAGCTCGACCGATATCGACATTTTGGAAATTTTTAGGGTGATACCGATATCGATAACGATACATAAACTTATTAACTACAAAATTTAGTCACTATTTTTCGATTACAACCTGACACTAAAAACTTCACTAATTTTCCTCCAAAAAAAGACTATTGCAAACACAAGTCACTCTATGGTATTATTCAATAAAAAAACAAACCAAAAATACAACGATTTGGCAATCAATAGTCAAGAGCGGTCGTGCTTGCTCAGAAAAATAAACAGTTTTAGGTAATTGCGCTAAGCCGATATTTTATCGGTGGTAAATGATACATGATATATCGGCTTGGCCCTGATATCGGCCGATATATATCGGCTGATCGATATATCGGTCTAGCTCTAATCTAAACCCCAACTAGCCACTAATGATAACAATTTAAAAAATGAAAGAGTACTAGAGCAAATGAGCACCCACTCTTGTTCTCTTATTCTTTCTACGCAGAGCTTATTTGCGAGCTAAAGTGCAAATAGGCACTTCCTTTAAAAAAACTCACAAGTATTAATCCAAATTGTGTGTATTTTATAATGCTAGATAATGATATAATTTGGGAGAAGCTAATGAAACAAAATTTAAGAGAATTGATCGGTAATTAACAGAATTAAATACTGAATAGCTCCTTATAATTTTTTTACAAAGCCTACATTAACCATTTTGCATCAAGCGATCGATTTGATTGTTAATTTTGGGCTATTTTTAGTTAGTTGTAGAGCTCGACCGATATATCGGCCAGCTGATATATATCGGCCGATATCTGGCCCAAGCCGATATATCGTATTGGTGTCTACCACCAATAAAATATCAGCTTAGCACAACTTCCTTAAACTGTTTATTTTTGAGAGCAAGCACAACTGTTTTTGACTATTGATTGCCAAATCGTTGTATTTTTTGCTTGATTTTTTTTGACAAAAAATACTGGAGTGTGGCTTGTGTTTGCAATACCAATAGTCTTTCTTTGGAGGGGAATTAGAGAAGCTTTTTTTTTTAGTGTCAAGTTAGTTGAAAAATTATGGCAAAGTTTTATAACCAATAAGTTAATATATTATTGGTATCAGCCTAAAAATTTCCAAAATATTGATATCGGTATCGGCCTCAAAAAGTCATATCGGTCGAGCTCTAGTTAGTTGTTACTGGTTTCATTTTTAACCAATATTAGCCCTTCCCCAAATCATGTTCTAAAAGTGGCTTTAAATTACTTAAGTGTCCGTATTACTGCAAAAAATTGCCTCAGAAGTACAGTATAGTGCAAAAAAAGTCGTATTTTTCTTATAGTGCATTTTGGTCAACGAGTCAATGGGGGGCCTATAGCCCACTACGCTACTGGTGCTAGCAGTAATACTGCTACTAGATCCTTGAATTTACTCTTCCTAATAATATTCAATAATTTATGCATACTGCACAGTAAATTTTGGCATTTTGTTGGTCGAGTGGCAATGCGTTTGTCTCTGAAACGGGAGGTATGAGGTTCAAATCTCGGGCCGGTCAAATCAGACACAGTGTTGACAACAACTCACCACCGCTGTGACATTTCTTTGAAAGGAGCTGTGGTGCCTGGGTGCAATGACGCGGAGATGGGCACTGATAACTTGTTACATGCTTCAGCGTATTATAGAGAGTATAATGAAAGATTTGATTTGATTTAAGAAAGAAGTTCTCATTTGCACTCTAGCGCACTAGTAAAAACTGCTTAAAAAGAATAAGAGAGCTTAGAGCAGAAGAATGGGCGCTCGTATTAACGTTAGGGTTAGAGCTATGGTAGGGTTAGAATAGCGATCTTTTTGTTTGTGCACAGCGTACAAATAAACTCTGTTTTTTAACAATACAATAAAGCTTTTAGAACGAGCTTCACAAGGCAAATTATTTCAACAATGACTTTGTACAATTACCAGATTACAAGGCACCAGTTATTATAAAAAACAACAACTTCACATTCTGTCCTGGTAAATTACGGGAAAACTTTAAACATTTTCCAGGACTTAAAAACAAAATTCAAGGACTTTCAAGGACTTTCCAGGACAGCAAAAAAAATCCAGGACTTTTCCAGGATGTGGCAACCCTGTATCTATGATCCTAAATTAAACAGAAGTCATTATATTTTCTCCTTGAAAAAATCAAATGGTCAAAATAAAAAATTTCTGTGCAAACAAAATCAAAACAAAAATAATTATCTTTTTGTGAAACTTAAACGAGTACTGAAGGCAAAATCAATGGAGGGGTATCTGAAGTTAGGCCAATCTCTTTTGACTACATCCTTCTTGACCGAGTCATTCCCAAGATATTCTACTTTAAACATCACAATGTAGGGGCTTTTAATGTTATAATTTATATTGGCAACCCTGACATTAAGAGCCTTAGTGACGCCATCCCAGTTCTAACCTAATGCAACACCGATATTAGGCTACTGCATTGAGTCATTTTGCTGCACACTAATCAGTTTGATCCTGTTAGCACAACCAACCCTAGCTTAAAAAAAGACAGGACTGCTGGGTAGTTAGGTAACAAACATCTAAGAACAAGTGAAAGTAACACTAGTAAAGTAGTGGCTATTGTTTGTAACTTAGTAGTTAGTAACAGGTCATTCGAGGATCGTAAAATATTGTAAGCATATACAATAGGCCTAATCAGGTACTGGTATTCTTATTATCCGATATGAGTTTGTACTTTGTAGCCTAGTAATAAAAGCCTTATTGCCAGGCAAGACTATGATTTAGGACTGAAATGTATTTGAGAGCTTGATTTTTACTGAGATCACTAAGCTACCAAACAGTTGACTCTTTTCACCAGCTTGGATCTGTTTCTGCTGACAAGATCAAACTGATTAGTGCACAGTGAAATGACTGAATGCAGTAGCCTAATAACAGCCCTGTAGATTAGAACTGGAATGGCATTGCTAACAATGCTAAAGCTATTAATTTTGGGGTTGCTAATAAAAATCATAACATTAGATGCCCCTATAACGTGTTTGAAGAAGAATATCTTTGGAATGGCTTGGTCAAAAAGGATGGAACTAATGCCAATCTAGGCTAATACGATCTGCCCAACTTTTAATTATCCTCATTGATTTCGGGTTTAGTCTTCATCTATACTGGAACTTTATTGTTTTCCTGTTAAACATGATCACATATTTTATCAACAGCAGTGGGTATTCCTACTAATGGAAATAACACATGCTATTTTGGTATTGAAGGCAAAATAGCCCTAAATGCTATTTTGCCTTCAATGCCAAAATACTCCTTACCCTGAACACAGGGAAAATACTATTTAGCCACTAGTGGCAAAATAGCCACTTCCTTTATCAATTGATGTGAATTACTCCCAGTGTGGAACTAGAACGTGACATGGCCAGCGATATCTGAGGACTTTGCAACATTATTCAACTTTTACTGAACTTTATTAAGCGTTAAAATAGTGATACAATTGCTTTGAATAAATTTGTGAAAAACATGGACGTTGAAGGTCAGATTAATAATTTAAATGCACCCCTTTCAAATTTCGTTTCATATACTTAAATCGCTTTGTAGTTATTCGAGTTTAAAGTTTAAATCTCTAGAAGTTATCAAAAATAATCGAGTAACGTCATCTAAAACGCTTGCATAACAGTTACAATATGTCAAATCTCAGCACTTTTTACAAGTTGTTAAAGTTTTTCACTCCATTTGAAATAACATGACGAGGTCTTGAAAATTTGATTGACTCTCAAGTAAATTCCGTTACACCAACGAAACTTGCAGCCATGTATTATATGATTCTGAAAACGTTTTTTCGCATTGCGATTCAACATATAAGTAGACTATAGTATTTGGTATACCGTTTGTTACAAAATTAAAGCCTCACCAAAAATTCGAAAAATAATCCTCAACAGCATAAACTAAAATAAACAAATGCTAAAATTATGCAAAGTTACACCAGGCATTTATTTAAGTTTTTTAATAAATTCTTCATGCTTTTACCACATAGCCTTCATTCTAGAGGGGAATTATCTGAAAAATTGCAAAAAAAGGCGGAGAATCAAAAATTTTTTCCCTAGTTAATGCTTCGCTCACAAGTTGTCACAGGTCGATGAAAATAACTTTGTAAACTATCGCAGTTTTCTATGCACCCTTTAATTAACGCGTTGTTTCGAGATGACTACCAAGCCTGCTTTGTGAAGATTTGCTTAGAAAGTGAGAGGTGTTGAAAACTCAGCTACTCAACATGAGAGTGGAAGAAATTTGAAATCAAAATTAGCTTAGAGGAAACTTGAGTCAATGAATATCAAACTAGCTTCATGTAAGCGATAGAGGGAGGGACCTTAAATTCAAAACACGCTGTATAAGATCCATTATTTAGCACAAAAACTTCCTTACTAAATTCTTCAAAAACCTTGAGCAATAAGAAAAAGTACGCTTTCTCAATGTCACAGGTGAAAGTTTTGTGGAAAAAACTCAGCCATGTAAGCCATGTAACTCAAATTTATCATAGCCATTAAGCTCAACTAGAGTATGACATCGCAAGCGATATCTAGGGACCTCCAATTTGAATATTTTGATATTAGATTAAGTTTGAATTTTTTTTCCTCTTTTCGATCACTAACTTTTTGTTTATGATTGCGTCTTGGATGCTATTTCATGTATTTCATTTATGATTTTGTTTAGTTCTTAAGTTTACTTGTTAATGTCTACCCATTCCAAAAATTTGATCCATCTAGATCTAACGGTTCAAAAGTTCAAAGATTAGGTGTACCGTTTGAAGGGGGCCCATTTTGGTAACCTTAAATTTTGTCAAAATTTATCTTTTCTTTGCATTGGCCTACACTGAAAATTTCATCTGTCTAGCATGAGTGGTTAAAAAGTTTGAATTTTTGAGGACTCATTTTGGGGGAAAACCCCCAACTTGGTACCTCCAAACTTTGGTCAAATACCGTCTTTCTTTTATATTTACTTACCTTAAACACTTCATGTTTCCAGCTTAAAAGATTAAAAAGTTTGAATTTTGAAAAGCCCTGTTTGAGGAACCACCCATTTTGGAAACCCAAATTTTGTTAGGTTTAGTTTATTTTTGATATCTACCCAATTCGAAAATTTGATCGATCTAGCTTTAATGGTTTAAAAGTTTAAAATTTTGGTGGCATGATATGAGGGGGACCCCCTATTTTGATACCACAAAATTTTGTCAAAACTTATCTTTTCTTCATATTGGCCTATCCTGAATATTTCATGTGTCTAGAATAAGAGGTAAAAAAGTTTGAATTTTGTCGACCTTGTTTTGGGGAGACTCCCATTTGAGTACCCCCAAATTTTGACAAATTTTACCTTTTCTTTATATTTACTTACCTTCAAAATTTCATGTATCCAGCTTTTAGAGGACCGGTTTGGAGGAAAAATTCCCATCATGGTATTCCCAATTTTTGTTAGGCTTATTGTTAGTATCTACCCATTCTAAAAATTTGATCTTATCTAGCTCTAACAGTTTAAAAGTCCAAATTTCGGAGGACCTGGTTGAGGGAAATCTGCCCAATCTGGCACCCCTGATTTCAGTCATACACTAGTCCCCCCTGATACGTTCAATCCCTCCAACTTTGAATGCAGTGCATCTAGTGGTTTAAAAGTAGATAGCAGTAGAAGAAAAAGAACAAAAAGTAAGAAAAAAGATACAAAACAAGAAAAGTAGTTTTCAAGTTGGGATAATTGAACATAACCAAAAGAAAGGTGGTTGATAGTGTATTCAAAAACCACAAACCATTTTTCATCAATATCAGTAATTACCGATATATATCGATTCCAAACTCATCCACTTTTTGCACATTTTCAGCCTTAAAATTTTGGTTACATGACCGGGTGCCCCCAAAATCGGTTTGCTTAAAGCATTCATAAGCACACACATTGTGTTCACATTTCAGCTTTGCACGTCAAGTGGTTTAAGGTAGTGACTATTTCACCGAAAATTTTCAACTTAAAGAGAATAAAACGAGAATGAGAAATATTCATCCACACTTTTTTCATTTGCTTTTTTAGGAATTAAGATTAGGGTTTAGGTTAGGGTTCGATTTGGGAATAGTTTTAGAGTAAGCATTTGAGTTTAAGTTAGATTTGAGTCAGAATTAATAAAAAACTAGATAAAAATTTCCACTGAAATAGAGCCTTCCCAAAATTATAAGCAAATTAATAACTTTTCCAGCCAAAAATTGCCTTGTTTTTAGTGCTATTTGGGCCTCAATTGACGATCACGTGACCTAGGATCCTCGAAATTGGCACACATGATGCTTGCATTAATTCTTATGTTAAGTCCATATTTGAACTTTCTAGGTTTTACCATTTGCTAGTTATAAGCAAATCAATCCTCATATGCCAAAATTCACAAACAAAAACAAATGTACTACACACTCATGCTAAGTCCCAATTAAACAAAATTTGCCTTCACAGCTATTATGCTTGTGGACCATTTCAGAAGCTATATATTATAGTTCAGACTTCCGAGTTTGAAGTGTTTTTGGAAAGGGAGACAGGAAGTGGTAAACAAGTAGACATTACACAGACCAGTGCTCCCTCTTAGATTTTTGTGAGTCAACAAGTGCTCAAGAACTCAGCAATTTTCCAATAGCAAACAACGGAAAATTCAAAAATGAGTCAGCATGTGCCCAATAAAAACAGTGATTCACTGATAAAAATCGACTTTATGGTTACATAGATGCAGACTAAGTACTGGAAACCAGTAAGTTGCACATTTATTGACATAATTAAATAGTCAAATTTTAAATCACAAGCCTATTCCAGCATATCTGATATTAACTACAGTATTCAGTGTTACAGACGAGAATACAGAAGGCTATAGAAAACTTACAGTTCATGCCGTGTGTCTTTCAACCTCCTATGAAGGGAAATCTTTTCACTGATAAATTGGTTAACAGCATAAACTTGAATGCTTTGGTCCATCAATTGCTTGTCTTCTGAACTTAAGTCAGGTAATCGCACAGCTGTGCCTCCTTCACCAAGTCCTTTGGGATCCAAGTCTGAAGGCCGTTCAAGAGCAGGTTTTGCCATTTGCTTATATTCTTCATCTGATACTCGATTTAAATTACCTTGACTCATTTTGTACTTTGCTCCACCATTAGATAAAGACAATAGATACACAATGACACAGGCAGCTGATATAACAGCCAAAATGCAAGAACGAGTCAAGCGTGCACGTCTACAAGTCCTCATACTAATACTGTTACTGTCATAACTGAATTTTGAGCATATCCTACTGCATACAGCAAGTTTAACAGTTTACAGTAGTATTGTACAGGGTGTTTCGAAATGGTTGACCCCATTCTAAATACCCATATCTCGAAAACTACCTGATGGATCATAATGAAACTTAATAGGCCTACACTTTATGTTGAAGGTCATAAGTTTTATTGGCTAAATTTACAAAGAAAAGTACAAATATTTGTTGGTTCTATGACAGATTATCTTAAATGTTCAATATGAGTGCCGCCTGTGACTCAGCACACGTTGAGTCAGTGTATTCGAGCTTGTGCCAAACTCACTGTAGCATGTCTTCGGTAACTTTTTCAGCCTTAAAATTCCGGTGCAGCTGTAATTCTTAGTTTCATTTCTTCAATGTTAGCTGGAAGAGGAAGTACAAAGACTAGTCCTTTCACATAACTCCAGAGGAAAAAATCACACGGTGAAAGGTCGGGTGACCTCACGAGCTCGAATAGGCCTACCGACTCAACGTGTGCTGAGTCACAGGCGGCACTCATATTGAACATTTATGAAAATTGTCATAGAACCAACAAATATTTGTACTTTTCTTTGTAAATTTAGCTAATAAAACTTATGACCAGATGACCTTCAACATAAAGTGTATTAAGTTTCATTAAGATCCATCAAGTAGTTTTCGAGATATGGGTATTTAGAATGGGGTCAACGATTTTGGAACACCCTGTATTATACCACTACAATATAATTGCACTTACAGTCAGCAGTAGCCTACTTTAGACTTAGTACATTCTGTGCAGCGTAACAATATAGCCTAGACTAATTACTGTATATCAGACTTGTCTGTTAGGCTAGCCTAATCAATTTCATCAATCAACGCTGTTTCTCATTTGTCCAGAGTTCACTAGTGTATTCACCAGCCTCACAGCCTATATTTCGATTTTAGAATTTAGGCAGAGGCTGCTTTTATGTTACATTAGAATAAGAAAATCACTATCCTAGCCCTAATCCTTAACCTAACCCAAACTCTAACCTAAGCTCTAACTTTAAGTTAATCCTAACCCAAACTCCAAATCTAAACCAAACCTTAGCAATAATTAAAAAAATTGAAGAGTAAATGAGCGCTCACCGCTCACTCTTTGCTCTCCGCATTCTCTGCACGGGCGTTACCTAACGCAACACTAGCCACTTTTTTATATTATCAGACCGCCAGATACCGCAGACCCAGTGGCGGATTTAGGGGGGGATGCATCCCCCCCCACCAGCCTAAAAGTAACGATTTCGGCCGAAAAATCGGCCTCTATTTCGAATAATTCGGCTCCATTCCGGGATGCATCCCCCCCACCAGTTTAAACCTAACGATTTCGGCCGAAAAATCACTCTCAATTTCGGTGAAGACCTTTTTTTTTTTTTTTTTTTTTTGGTGACTACCTGATTTTGGGCGAAAAAAACGTTTGAATTTCCGATTTCGGCCGAAAAATCACTTTCAAATTCGGTGAAGACCTTTATTTATTTATTTATTTATTTTTTTTGGAGACCACCTGATTTTGGGCGAAAAAAACGTTTGAATTTCCGATTTCGGCCGAAAAATCACTCTCAATTTCGGTGAAGACATCCGAATTTTTGAGGTTTTGTGCTTAAAATCCCCCCCACCAAAATTTTCTAGATCCGCCACTGCGTAGACCGTACCGGTAGGCTGGGATGCAGAAGCTGAAAACGATAAATTTTCATGGAAATGATAACTAAAAGCGATAAAAGGGTATCGCTTCTGCTTTGGCCATTCATATCAAATATCGAAAACTTGAACGTGGTGCAATTTTTTGTGAAATATTTGACAAAAAGTGTATGTTTTATTGATCATCATTGGGGCAGCCCCCACCCCAATCAACTTAAAGATGAACAATGAAGCTAATTAAAAATTATAAGTGTTCAAAAATTCTCAATTTTAGTCCTAAAATTTAAACACTCTCAAAAATATTTCTAAATAGGGCTTTGCCCATTTTTAAAAAAAATAGGCCTAAACAAAGTTTCCAGTTCCAGCATTTTAATTTCTTTCATTACGATAATATATTCTTGAAAAGCAAACAGAGGATCGAGAGCATTATATCATCTCTCAAACAAAGTTTTAATATTGCATGACTTTTAAACAGACGTTATAATTAGGGCCATTTTTATTTTGATCTAAAAATAATTTTTGACTTTATTGTTGCTAAAATTTGACTTCACCTTGACTTAACGCATTTTGGCTTAGTATGAAGTTTTGATGTACAGTACGAATTTTATAAAATATTCAACCAAGCAGTGCATGACAACATAACGTAGAAAAAAGAGCCATCATGCCAACCGGTTGTGTGTAAAAAACTGCCAAATATAGCTCATACATGTTACTGCCGCAACAATTTTTTAATAAACACCACACAATACAATTGCCAGAATTATTCATTGAAATACATTAACATGCATTTTTTGACATTTTTGATATTAAAATTTCTGTCTTTTTTCAGTACTTTGCTCAGCATTGAGAATGACCGCTCAATATCGTGTTTCCCCGATAATAAGACCTACCCGCAAAATAAGACCTAGCGTGATTTTTGAGGATGATTTTAATGTAAGCCCTACCCTTAAAATAAGCCCTAGTTGAGAGCGGCAGAAAGACGAAAGAGTCAAACATTCTTTTTTTATATTTATTCAAACTGCTTTAATGCGGTGTATGCCATCCTTTTCAAAAAATCTTTTTGAATAAATTCTTGAATCTTGAATAAATTGTTGTTCATGAGTTTCTGAATAAAAAACATGTTAATGGCAAGTAAATGTAGATGTTTTTTCGTAATTTCTGTTTATTTAAAATCTCGTAATTTTTACTTTGTAACTTCATTTTTTGATATATCAAAATAATACATCCCCCGAAAATAAGCCCTAGTGCCATATTTTGGAGTAAAAATTAATGTAAGCCCTGTCTTATTTTCGGGGAAACACGGTAGTAGCAGAGGTTGGTTTAGAGCTTTTTGCAACAGTGTGTTTGTGGTTGGAGCAATAGCCAAGTTGGTACAGTTTATAGACCGTTTTCGTGGCGCGTCACAATGCCCATTGTCTGGTTTTTACTACAGATCGTAGAAAAATTCGCCCATTTAAATCAATGGTAAAATTATTACATACACGCAACTTCAAACAACCACTGTAGGTTAGTGGGTGGCGTTTTTTATTTGATTTTACTTTTATTTGAAGGCCAAAGCTTCGTAAATCCATTTCAGGTTATTTCCGGGGTTAAAATTGCGCTAGTTTAGGAAAATTGATGCTAAAAGTTAGCATTAAAATGGTTAGTATTAGAATAGGAAAATTGATTGATAAATGTTACCGTAGCATTATGCTAGGCTAGGAAAATTGATGGATAAAGGTTAGTATTGATAATTGATTGATGAATGTTAGCATTAGATTAGGAAATTCATTGATAAATGTTAGCATTAAGCTTGGAAAATTGATTGATAATGTTACATTAGAGTAGGAAAACTGATTAATATTACCATTATTAGACTAGGAAAATTGTTTGATAAAGTTAGCTGTGGAGTAGGAAAATTAACTGATAAATGTCAGCATTGGACAAGAAAAATTAATTGTAAGCATTGGCATGAGAAGGTAGATTATTGGCTGTTGGCATTAGACTAAGTAAATTGATGTAGAAATATTAGCATTAGGTTAGGAAATTTGATTGACAACTGTTAGCTCTTAACTGGAAAAATTAATTGATGAACGCTAGCATTAGGCTAGGAAAATTGATTGACAATTGTTAACACTTGACTAGGAAAATTGATTTTATAAAAATGTTAGAAGTAGACTAGGAAAATTAACTGATGAATTTAAGCATTGGTATAGGAAGGTTGATTATTGCATGTTGGCATTGGGTGGAAAAATTGATAGAAAATATTAGCGGTTGGCTAAGAATATTGATGGATCAATGTTAACGTTAGGATAGCACTCCAATCCGATATTAGACAATGGCACGCTAGTTTCTGTTAAAAAGTGCAAAATGCGACTTCCCCGCGACTCCAGTCTATGAATTGCAAAGCTGGTTTCCGGAGTGGATTTGCTTTATCCTGTGTAGGTAAATAATTATGGTTTTGTTTATGGTATAGCATGTAGTAGGCTTAGTATGGCACGATAGGCATAGTATGGCAGTGTAGACTTAAAATGGTATATAGCATGCCACAGTGGGTGCCGCAGCTTAGCACAGCATTGTAAGCATAGCGTGATACCCTAATAGGTTTAGCACGACATTCTTGTAGGCATAGCATGACACTCTAATAGGTTTAGCATGACACGCCTGTACGCGTAGCGTGACACCCATAAAGTAGGCTTGTTATGGCACAGTAGGCATAGTATAGTGTAATACTAGGCGTATGGCATAGTTGGCTTAATATAGACCAGTAGGCACTGGAGGTTAGTATGTCACAGTAGGGATAACATGACACCCTAGTTTGGCAGAGTATGGCATATAATAGACTTGTTATGGAACAGTGGGCAATGGGCATAGTATTAGTAAGGATAATATGACACGTATGCGCTACAGGCTAGTACGATATTGTAGGCATAGAATGGTATATAGTAGGCTTATTATGGCACAATAGGTATATTATGCCATATTGTAGGCTAATTTTGGCACAATAGACATAGTATTCTGATTATGGCACAGTAAGCGAAGTAGGCCTATGCCACAGCGAGCACTGCAGCTTTGAAGGCATAGTATGGCATGTGGTTGGCTTGTTATGGTACAGTAGGCACTACACCTTAGTATGTCATAGTAGACGCAGTATGGCATTGTACACATACTGTAGTATAGCATGCGGTATAGTATGGAATGTACAGTAGTAGCCTTATGGCACATTAGGCATAGTATACCACAGTAGGCGTAGTATGTCATAGAAGGCTTAGTATGGCATTTTAGGCATAGTATGACATGAAGTAGGCTTATTATGGCACTCTAGTAGGCATAGCATGTCACAGTAGGCTCTGTGGCATAGTTGGCTTTATATGGCACTGGAGGTTAGTTAGCAGGACACCTTAGGAGGCAGAGTATGGCATATAGGAGGCTTGTTATGGAACAGAACGCAAATTATTAAAAACCATAGTAGGCGCTACAGGCTAGTATGACATTGTAGATATCGTAGGCTTATTATGGTACAATGGGTATAGTTATCAGAGGTGGAGTCGAGGACACAAGGCTCGAGGCCAAGGACACAAAAAAAAATCCAAGGCCAAGGACAGCCTTTCCGAGGACAGACCCTCTCGAGGCCAAGGACACAGCCGCAAGTGTTCTCCAAAAAAAAGGTCTTCAAAAAAGTTTTCCAGGCAATCTTCAATTTAAAGGCGTAGCCAGAATTTTTGATTGGGGAGGCCTAAACCACAAATCACATGCAATGACTTCATAAAAAATTTGCCTGCTTTTCACTTAACCAGGATTTTGCAAAGGGAGAGAGAGCCTCAACTAATATAGTTGAAAAATGCAAATACGTACCTTTGGAGACGTTTTGAGAAAGCCAGTGTAACTCAAACGTATCACAGACGGGGGTCTGGGGGCGAAGCCCCCAGCTGTTGGGCGATTTTTTAGTAAAAAAAGCTATTTTAATGCCATTGAATCACACTTTGCACATGTTTAGAATCATTTTAAAGCACTAGATTTCTGACATTTGAAAGCCAATTAGAAAAATTAAATTGTTTAATCCTCCTTCTAGACGCAATTTAAGTTCAAAACACGTTTAACATCTTGCATTTTGGAGTTAAAGTTTAATTGTACGTGATTTGCTCCAGGTAGGGGGAAGTAAGGTGCATTGTCTCGTGCAACATTTTCGCAGTAAATGAAAACCCACTCGAAGATTTTCCTTAGGGATTTTTGTTTTGTCATGAAAATAGCCAGTTATAGAAGTGCATGTTAGGCCAGGCGGCCCAGGCTCCCTTTACTGAAGTTCAACGATTTGTTCAATCAGCACTTTCCATGGCTAATTTTTTTAAAAAGTATATTGTGCGTAAAAACTGGCGAGGTGGAGGTAAATTTATGAATTGTTATTGAAAAATAGTGCAATAGATGGGTAGTTTTGCTTACTAACCATGGGTCAGGCGCGCAGCCAGAAATTCGCAATGGAGGGGGCTGTTTTGGGGTCTGGGAGCAAAGCCCCCAGCCGCCGGAGGCACGGGGGTTTGGGGGCGGAGCCCCCAGCGCTCGCAAATTTTGCATTTTTTGCAAATATAACTTAATTTTAGAGCTATTTTAATAGAAAATAATGCTTTTAAAATGTAGCATAGAAATTGCCAGCGCAACATGATTCAACTGGTTGCATTATCGGGCTATGAGGGAAGTGGTTAATGATAACATTGCAGTTCTCTTGTTTACATGAAGGTAAATCATAAAATCCTATTATTAAACAAAACTCACACGAAGTAATCTATTTCGTCTGTATTTTATAAAGAAAAATAATCGGGGGGGGGGGGGGGCTAATGGAAAGATATTGGAGAGAAGTGATTGGCAATTAACTAACACTGAGTAGCCACCCCCCATCTTTATTCCTGTTATAGAGAGAGTTTATTTTTTTATTTTGAACTAAAACACAAATCAGAATTTACGGAAATAGATAAAACAAAAAAACTGTAGGAAATTACAAACCGATTTCTACATTTAGTTCATAGAGGAGTCGCGAAAGACCATGTGGCAAGCGTAGCTTGCCGGTCGCCGAGTCTGCAACTCCTCTACTTCCAAGTCCAAAGTGACAAAACGTATTTCACATATCATTTCAATTTAACCATAGAAAAAAGTAGACTTATTACAAAAATTTCTAACTACAATTAGACTTGACAATTTTCAAGAAATAAATTTCACAACGGTATAAAGTATAATCAAATAATGTAAAACAGAGTAACGGTAAAGCTAACTTTAGTTTAATCTAGATAAAACTAACAAACAAAAGACTTATCAGAGTAACAATTAGGCAGAATTGGAATGCTTTATTTATAACGTTTGCTGTGATAAATGTTCTTTGAGCTGTTTAGACATCAGTCTATAACTAACACTCCCAACCTTATCTTTTAATTCACTTGGAAGGTCATTCCATATTTTTGCACCCGTTATTCGTATCGATTGGTTTGTTTTGACATAAAAAGATCTAGGTACATAATAATCATTGGAACTAGAACTTCGCGTGAAATGCGAGTGTACAGAGGCTACCTTAGCAAAATTTTTTGTGAATATATCAGGCAGTTTGTTAGTATTGAGTTTTATCATGAATTTGGCAATTTCTAGTTTAAATACACCTTCAACATTCAGAAATTTAAATTTTTCATACAACGGTTTTAATTTGGTTTTTCTTTTCAATTTATGCGAAAGGATTCTGACAATATGATTTTGCTTTACTTGCAACTTGTGTAAAAGAGTTTTAGTCGTATTTCCCCAACAAATCACGGAGTATTGCAAATAATAATATACTAAACTATAGTACACCGAAATCAGAACGGTTTGTGTAACGTATTTGCGCAAGTTATATAAAGCACCAGTTGCTGCTGATAATTTAGATTCGATGTAGTCAATATGTTTATGCCATTTTAACTTATCATCCAGATATACACCTAAGTATTTTATGCAATCAGTTTGGTTAATTTTGGAACTTTGAATATTTATCTCAAGTTTTTGCTTAGACTTCCCAAAATACAAAAACTTAGTTTTGCTAATGTTAAGTGATAATTGGTTTGCTATCAGCCACGAATTTATTTTTGGAATTTCTATATTTAGATTAGATTGTAAGGTGCTTATGTTTTTGTGAGCCAGAGTTAACACGCTATCATCAGCATACAGAGTAACATTGAAATTTGAACAATCAACAATATCATTGATGTAAATAAGGAATAAGATCGGTCCTAGCACACTACCCTGTGGTACGCCAATATTAATGTTTTCTAGTAAAGAAGAAACACCATTAACATGTACATATTGCTTACGATTAGTTAAATAATCTCGAATAGCTTTGTTTGCTAAACCTCTTATTCCATACTGTTCTAATTTAGAAAGAAGAATTTCGTGATTTACGGTGTCGAATGCTTTCGCTAAATCCATAAAAATAGCACATACATTATTGCTTTGGTCTGTTTCGTTTCTGATATACTCACAAAAATGGGTAACCGCAAGAGTAGTTGAATAATTTTCTCTAAATCCAAATTGGGTTGCGGTAAATAGGTTATACTTATTCCAAAACTTCAATAGGCGTTTTTTTATAATTGTTTCAAAAATCTTATTTAACGAAGTCAGTACTGATATTGGACGATAGTTTTGCAAGTCAAATTTGGAGCCTCCTTTGTGAAGTGGCGTAACACGAGCGATTTTGAGTTCGTCAAAATAACGTCCATTTTTCAAACAATAATTTATCAACTTCGAAAGATAAGGGCTTAGTACATACTTAGCTGCTTTTATTAGTTTAGTTGGAATGTCATCAATGCCCGGAGATTTATGTGGATTTAAAGTACTAATAATATCCGTCACCTCGTACACGTCAGTAGGCTCCAGATACAATGAATTTAATAGACGTTTGCCAAAAAAACGTTTGGGTTGAGTATTAGCATATCTTGTATTTATACAGTTTGCCATTTTTTGTCCAATTTTGCAAAAATGTTGATTTAATGCGTTACAAATTTTGGCAGGTTTGCTAAAGACTTTGTTATTTAACTTAATACTGGTCGGAAGTGAAGATGATGCGTTTTTTCTGTCTTTTCTAAGAATTTGGTTAATGGCTTTCCAAGTCATTAAAACATCACTACCATTTCCCACTAGGTTTTGATAGTGTTTTGCTTTGGACGATTCTTTCATACGTGTTACTTCATTTCTACATGTTCTGTAAGTTTGATAATCAGATTCCTTTTTTGATTTTAGATACTTAGAGTATAATTTGTTTTGACGCTTGAGTGCTTTTAGGATGTCTTTTGTAATCCATGGTTTTTTTGCAATTTTGAGTTGCTTTCTTGACACTCTAGTTTTAGGAAAGATATTATCTGTAACGGTTTTTACGCAGCTAATCAACACATTAATATTTTTATGCATTAAGTCATCTCTAAAATGTTTTTGAAGATTTTTGTCTAGTTCTTCTACAAATTTTTCGATTTTGTTTGAATTTTTCTCACCAGAGGTCTAGCAATATCTTTTCGCTGAGTTTTAGTTTTTAATGTTATGATAGTAGGATGATGGTCAAAAATGTCGAATTTTATTACTCCAACACATATAATTTCGTTAAGCATAGAGTTTTCAATATAAATATGAACTAAGATTGATTGCCGATTAGGTGAAATTCTGGTAGGCAAGACAATCATTTGTTCGCATCCTAAACAAGCAATTTCATCTGCATACTTTTTGACAATCGCATTGGTGTCATAACAGTTGTAATCTATGTTGAAATCGCCCATAATAACATACTTTTTATAGGTTTTAGAAAGTTTTAAATTTCTTTTAAAAGCAGTTTCAAAAGTTTGAAAATTTTGTTGTGGGTGCCGGTAAACAGTTCCAATGACAAATTTTGTTTTTGGGTTTGTAGTGACCTCAATCCAAACATCTTCACAAGCAGGCACATTCATGCGAAAGCTTAATAGTTCACGACACGTAAGTGAGTCAATGATATAGATACCAGCTCCACCAGCTCTGGTAGACGAGTTATTAAAAAAAAAATTGTAACCTGGAATATTAATATTTTTTACATTTACTTCATTGGTTCTGGTTTCGCTTACACATATGATATCAGGCAAATGGGAAAATTTATTTAGAAATTCTTCAAGTTTATCAATGTTTTTGTTCAAACTCACTATGTTTACATGACATATACTTAAATTGGGAAGCGAGTTGGACGTTTTATCGATATCATCAACTCCATGATACGTACAACAAATTGAATAATCTTGAATGCCCCAGGGGCATTTTTTTCGACTATTTGCAGAGAAATTTTCAATAATTTTCAATAAACCATACTATCAGAGTCACTAATATTTATAGATTTCGTAATTCACTTTCATTATTAATCAACACAGAATTGGAATTCTCATTTTTTCGCACGTAAATTTTTCCATTCTGAGTCCAAATAGATGAATAGTCTCTTGTTCTTGCTGCTTGTTTCGTCTGCCATAGTAAACGCTTGCGTGATTGAGTCAGATTTTCGTTTACATACAGCCTCTGCATGCCGGCTACCGGAAAGTCCTTACTTGCAATATCTTTTGCTACTGCGCGTTTGCTGTAAATAAAATTTCGAAGATCTCGATTAATAAAACGTGCGATGATTCCTGGGGGTGGTGGTGGTGGTTCATCTGATTCACTACGCCGATTCGAATGAGGTTTTTGTGGAAGTCTATGTGCTGTTGAGATATCATTTTGGTTGATGTCCACACCAAGCACTTTACCAATTTTAACAACAATATTGATTACGTTTTCATTGTTTGTTTGCGGTACGCCGTGGAATTCTAAATTTTGTCTTCGACTATACTGGTCGATGCCATCAAGTTTAATTGCCTCTGTTTCCGCTTTTTTCTCTATTTTGGTAGAATTTGTCTTAAGAGTCCGAAGTTCATTGCCTTGTGTTGCATTTTCTCTCTTTAGTTTATCGTTTTCGATTTTTAAAATATCATATTGCGAGCAGATAAATTCTTGGCTGTTGCTTAACTGTGAAATTTCTGCCTTCAATGATGCTATTTCATCTTCATAGCCTTGTTTAAACTTTTGCACCGCTGCCTTGCACCTTTCATCAATTTGAGTTTGTAGAATTTCAGCTACCTTAATTGAACAGCTTTGTAGAAATTCTTCGTCCAACTTTTTAGCAGGCATTTTGTCACCTTTTTTCTGAAGCTGTGAGAGCTTACCAAAACACGTCTTGTCAGCTCGACTGCTAAAAGCGAATCTATAAGAGTTTATAATATATTTGTTAAAAAAACCTATGTTTGGCGTTTTTACACTAGCGATCAAATTTGATTGCTTATTTTTGGGTATTTTCTAAAGTTTTAATTGATTGGTGACTTTAATTTTTGACAAATTAGCCCCCCCCCCCCTCTGAATGTATGTTTCAAAAAATGCCTTAAATCACTTTTTAGTCAATTCCAGCGCAAAAGACACTCTCAGAAGAGCTAAAAACGTGTTTTTCTTATTCTGCATTTTGGTTGACAGGCCAATGGGGGGGATATAGCCCCCCCGCCCCCGGCTACCCTACTGGCCATGTTATTGCCGATCCGGATTTCCATCGCGCTGGGCCCCTGGAACTTTGGAGATTTTCGCAACATCTTTCTGCCAAATGTAGGTGAAGACCATAAAAAGTCTTAAGATTTGAGCGCAGAGCCCTTAGCTGGTACTGCGCCATAATGTGGTAAATCCGGCCTTGGTTAATGCATTACGTTCATAAAAAGGCTTGATGTAATCCTGAGATAGCAACTTTTAGGATGAAAACTATCCATTTCTTCCAGATTTACGTTTAAAATGGCTGGCAAAAATTGATTTTAGGGGGTCTCGGGGCCCTTGGTCTTCAGTATCGTTGTTTGCTACTGGTGTAAACGAAAAACGCTAAAAAGAAACTGAAACTGAAGAAACAATAGGCTTTTTTGTCACATTTTTGTCATTGATGAAATTTCAATTGGGGGGGGAGGCCCGCTTGGCTAAGCCTACGCTCCAATTGCGCAAAATAAAAAAGGTATTTACAAATTTTCTGCGAGGTTTTTGGCGTTTTCAACAAAATTTCAACTGTTCAAAAATAGTGCTGTCCTCAAGCCGAGGACAGGGCAATTTTCGAGGACCTAAGGCTTCGAGGCCAAGGACTTGAGGCTTCGAGGCCAAGGCCAAGGACTTCCAAATGTGTCCTTGAGGACTCCACCTCCGATAGTTATGCTATATTTTAGGCTAATTATGGCACAATAGACATAGTATGCTGATTATGGCACAGTAAGCATAGTATACCTCAGTGCGCACTGTAGCTTTGTAGGCATAGTATGGCATATGGTTGGTTTCATGCGAGTATAGTATGGCATGTGCAGTAGTAGCCTTATGGCACATTAGGCATAGTATACCACAGTAGGCGTAGTATGTCATAGGAGGCTTTGCATGGCATTTTAGGCATAGCATGACTTATTGTAGGCTTATTATGGCACTCTAGTAGGCATAGTATGTCACAGTAGGCTCTGTGGCATAATTGGCTTTATATGGCACAGTAGGCACTGGAGGTTAGTATATCATAGCAAACGTAGTATGGCGTTGTAGACATAGTATAGCATGCGAGTATAGTGTGGCATATACAGTAGTACGGTAGCCTTATGGTACATTAGGCATAGTATACCACAGTAGGCGTTGTATGTCATAGGAGGCTTAGCATGGCATTTTAGGCATAGTATGACATATTGTAGGTTTATTATGGCACTCTAGTAGGCATAGTATGTCACAGTAGGCTCTGTGGCATAGTTGGCTTAATATGGCACAGTAGGCACTGGAGGTTAGTATACTTAGTTGGGATAGAAGGACACCTTATTAGGCAGAGTATGGCATATAGGAGGCTTGTTATGGAACAGTACGCATATTATTAAAAACCATAGTAGGCGCTACAGGCTAGTATGACATTGTAGATATCGTAGGCTTATTGTGGTACGCTATATTGTAGGCTAATTATGGCACAATAGACATAGTATGCTGATTATGGCACAGTAGGCATAGTGTGCCACAGTGGGCACTGTAGCTTAGTAGGCATAGTACAACATCAGAATATGACATATAGTTGGCTTATTATGGCACAGTAGGCATAGTATCCCACAGTAGGTGCTACAGCTTAGTATGTTATAGTAGGCGTAGTATGACATTGTAGACATAACATGCCTATAGGATAGCATTCGAGTGTAGTATAGTTGGTAGCTTGGCCAAATGGGTAAAGGCGAATTGTTTACGACGACCTTGATTGAACGATCTGGGTTCAACCCCCACCCTGGTCACGCCGTTGCGTCCTTGGATAAGACGTTTTACGATAATTATCTCTAGTTGGTGGCTTTGAACAAGCAGCAAATTCGGTGGGCAAGAATTTGAAGAAATCTACAGGAACGTTGGATCATCGGAAACTCCTTAAGCATGAGCGGATTTCTCCAATCACGAAGTAGTCACTGCAATAAAAAATGTGCGGATCGTCCAATAAGTTAGCGTCTGATGCTGTCTGGTGACTGAAGGATAAATATGCGCTACAACAACAATATACTGTAGTGGGCTTTTGGCACCATAGGTTAGTAGGAGTACTATGTCATAGCAGGCTTAGTATGGCATTGTAGGCATAGTGTAACATGAAGTAGACTTGTTATGGCACCCTAGTAAGCATAGCATGTCACAGTAGGCACTGTAGTTTACTATGGCACAGTAGGCATAGTTGGCTTATTATTGCACAGTATCCCACAGTAGGCACTGCAGCGTAGTATATTGTAGTAGGGATAGCATTACACCTTAGTAGGCAGATAATGACGTACAGGAGGCTTGCTATGGAAAATAGGCATAGTATTAATAAGCATAGTGTGCCGCAGTAGGTGCTGCAGCTTTAGTATGACATTGTAGGCATTACATGGCACCCTGGTAGGCATAGTATGGCATACAGTAGGCTTATTATGGCACAACAGGCATACTAGGCCAAAGTGGGCTCCGTAACTTAGTAGGCATAGTATGACATATAATTGGCTTATTATGGCACAGTAGGCATAGAATAACATAGCTCGGCAATTAGACCTACAATGCATAGCTTTTCCATGAACTATCACCGTAACGAGGTGGAAAAGTCTATGTGCCTCAATGACCTGCAGAGCTGTACTGGCTGGAGATTCGATTCTCCTAATAGGGTTACCCATGCCAGATAGGTCTAATGGTAGAAGTGAGACGAAGTATAGTTCAAATCAAAATAGTTGGAAAACTTAAAACCTGGGTTGGTTATGCCCATCAGCTGTGGTAAGCATATAACCTAGGAGAAGGACAACTCTGATATAAAACCTCTCCGCAGTTAGATTAAACTGCAAAACAAATCATGATGAGCACAAATAATGAAAATTACGTGAACGACGTTAATGGGGCCACCTTCACAAGTGGAACTTCGTCCGGCAGGGGAGCGCCTAGGGACTCCCAGGTCGTCATTCAGCGAAACCCCTATGGCGTTCGAGTCTTAGGCAGAGGGGCTCGTTCGAAAAATAAGCGACAATCTCCACCAGCCAGCCCTAGTGGCAGCTCCACCAATGTGCCCGCTACACGTTTGGAGAGGCGAATGGAGGCAGCGCAGAGTATTCGTACTCGAGATAATGTCGCACACTCACGGGTCAACCATCACCAACTGCTGTTGGGCAATTGGAATATCCTCACCCTAACAGGAAAAGAGCTAGAATTGGTTGAGGAAGCAAAGCGGTATCATCTCGATATTATCGGAGTTTCTTCAACCAAACGACGTGACTCTGGAACTGTGGATCTGGATGGCGGATGGAAACTCTTCTATTCTGGTGCTGATCCTAGTATGTCTGCTCAAGCGGGTGTGGGGATTCTCACAAGCCCCCGTTTGTCAAACTGTGTGTCAGATTGGATTCCTTTGGGATCACGGATCTGTATGTTGAAGCTTAAGGTATTGGATCGGTCATTGTGCCTATTGCAGGCATATGCCCCCAATGCCACGAGTGAATATCAGACTTTTGTGGATGAAGTAAATGATGCTCTTCTACGAGTATCAGCTACTGAATCTACAGTCCTTATGGGGGATTTTAACGCACATGTTGGAACAGACACAGATACGTGGAAGGGTGTGATCGGAAAACATGGAGTCACTGGACTGAATGAGAACGGAAGGTATTTATTGCAGCTCTGTTGTAGCAACGGACTCCGCATCATGAATACCTTTTTCCAGCACAGAGAGGCTCACAAGTATACATGGTATCGACCTAGTATGGATCAAAAATCTTTGATAGATTTTTGCATAGTTTCGTCAGATTTGTTTTCTGATGTGCTGGACGTTCGAGTGAAGCGAGGTGCTGAATTGTCAACTGATCAAGTTGTATTGTCAACTGAATTGTCAACTGATCAAGAATTGTCAACTGATCAAGATCAACTGAATTGTCAACTGTTCCTTACGACTTTCGAAACCTTGGCCAAACAAGAGATCCAACAGGTCGTCTGTGACTTACCGGATCAAATGGGAGGCTTTGGAGGACAAAGAAGTAAGAAAACAGTTTGCATCCAGTATATCATCTAAGTTCAGACAACTTCCTGATGTATCCGAGGACATTGAGAGGGAATGGCTTTTGTTCAGATCAGCAATCATTTTATCAGCTGCTGAAAGTTGTGGGCGAGAACGGCTTAGAATGGCGGGCGATAGTAAGAAAAGAACACCTTGGTGGAACCAAGAGGTTAAAGAAACTATTCGAGCAAAGAAAGATGCGTTCAAGGCCTGGCTACAGGACAGATCGTCATCTGATTTGCAATCCCGGTACACTGAGGCGCGAAAAGCGGCAACTTCGGCAGTAAAGAAATCCAAGGAGAAGTCATGGGAAGAGTTTGGTCGTCAGTTGGATTCCAACTATTTTTCGGCAAACAAAGTATTTTGGCAGACCATCCGCCGTTTACGTGGCAAAAGATCGAGTATCACGTACTACATCAAGGATTCTGACGGTAACATTCTAACGGATGAGAATGAAATCCTTTCACGATGGAGAGAATACTTTGAAGATCTTTTGAATCCTCTAAAGGCATCGACTCGTGACACAACTAGGGGAGGACGAAGTTTTCACAGCAGCAGAAGTGGCAACTGCAATTAAAGGGATAAAATCTGGAAAAGCTGCTGGTGAAGATGAAATCAGACCCGAGATGTTGAAAGCGCTGACTGGAGAAGGAATTCTCTGTTTAACGCGAGTGTGTCAAGTTGCGTGGAAGCTTGGCAAAACTCCCAGAGATTGGCAAACAGGTGTGATTATTCCGATATTCAAAAAAGGAGATCGTAAGCAATGTACAAACTACAGAGGGATATCACTCCTTAGTTTGCCAGGGAAAGTATATGCCAAATGCCTTGAAAGGAAATGCCGAGAAATAGTGGAATCAAAACTGGAAGATGGTCAGGGTCGCAGCACCACGGACCAAATCTTCACTCTGAAGCAAATCTTCGAGAAATCTTGGGAGTATGGCAAAGATCTCTTTGCATGCTTTGTCGATCTTGAAAAAGCACATGACCGAGTTCCTCGGGATAAACTTTGGAAGGTTTTGCAGGAGTATGGCGTTGATGGTCAATTGTTACGCGCTATTAAGTCATTCTACTGCAGACCGGAGGTTTGTGTTCGGGTAAATGGCAAGCAATCAAAGCCGTTCCATGTGGGCGTTGGACTCCGGCAAGGGTGCGTTTTGTCACCTCTCCTTTTCATTGTTTACATGAATTGGATCGACAAATACAGCCAAGCTGATGAGTGTGCCACGATTGGAAACTGCAAAATTAGTCGTCTGCTATTCGCTGATGATTTGGTTCTGCTTTCTTCCACAGAATCTGGCCTCTAGTGCGCATTAAATAGCGTTGCAGATGCATGCAACACCGCCGGAATGAAAATAAGCAGTGTTGGGAATACTCGAGTCCGAGTCCGGACTCGAGGCCACTTTTTAAGGACTCGGACTCGTGCCCTTGGGACTCGGACTCATAGAATTTGAGGGGACTCAGACTCGGACTCGTGATTTTTGTTGAATGTCTTATTGTAATGTCTTATTACAGAGCTACTATATATCCACAAAATATAAATGTGACAAGCAATGCATCATCTTTGGCAGGGAGAGATTTCTTACCCAAATCAAAATGAAAACTAATTGAATTTGGTTTTATATTTTGGCAACCGCATTTTTTTAGCGTTTTGGTGTCATTGATTTGATTACGTTTGTTTCGATGATGCCGGTAGGTAAAATATGCTCAAGATATCGCATGGCTAAAAAGTTCTTGAAAGGTATTCACTATTCAAGTATTCGCAGGTAGTGGAGGGAGATAATAAGTTTTGTCTGTGTTAAGTTATGTTAAATTTTATACCTGATTCTTTAATGTTACAATGGAGAATGAAAACCTAAAAAGAATTAGCTTGCATTCAAAAAATTGCTGATAAGACTGAAAAAAATTACCGTATCCAGATGATAAAGCATGAAGTGTTTTTTTTTGATTACTTCTGCAGTGCAGGGCTGGTTAACTTTTTCTGTGTATGGGCTTTGGTTAGGCCTGAATTTTCTAAGGTTTTTGCAAAAAAAAATTCTTTCTGTTGGTGATATACAGCCAATTGGTTAAAATTGGCCAATTGGTTAGTTGGTTAAAACATATACAGCCAATTCAGCAAAAACTAATTCTTTCATTTTTCAAATTATTCATAAACCATAAAAACAGAAATTGCATAATGCATTCACTAAATTATGTACAGATAATGACAAATGTATTTAAAACTGAGGTTCTTCCTCTGAAATAAAAATAACAATTCTAGTTTATTAGTTATGAAACGACAAAAGATACCAAACCATGGCGACAAGTGGCGCAATCAGGAAAGGCTAAAGGGCTTTCAGCCCCCCTTCGCAAAATCACTTAGAAATATAATCCCCAAAATCAAGGGTTTATATAACCCAACAAATCCAAAGCTCCCCAGCAAAATCTAGTTGCGCGCTTGATCGCGAACTTAATGATCCTCAACCTTTGTCCGTAAACTGATGAAAATTATGAAGGTCCTTCTATTTTTTAGCTTCAGCTGGTCGACTTTTGGCTTAAGGTTACTTCCAAAAGTAGTTAAACTACTGAAAAAATGCAAATAAACTTGGTTCACTCAGTATTAATTGAATGCAATACCACACCACCAGTCTGCCCAGTTTCCGAAAAGATGATACTTTTTTGCACGCTTTTGTCCTTTAACTGATTAATACGCAACTTAAAAGTTCTAATAAAGCTCTATTTTTTATTGGACGCTGTGACAAATCTACTGAAATAAGCTCTTTTGCTGGTTGAGCGGTAACGCGTTCATCTCTGGAGCGGGAGGTCCGAGGTTTAAATATTGGGCCAGTGAAATCGGACAAACTGTTGCCAACGACTCGCCACCGTTACGACATTTTTTTGAAAGGAGCTGTGTTGCCCAGGCCGTATGATGTGGACATGGGCAGTGCCAACTCTTGCACACTTCGGCGTAATATAACGAGTATAAAACAAAAATTGAAAAGAGAACAATGAGTATAATGAAAGATTTGATTTGTTTAAAATTATTTTCTTAATCTGATATCCCGAAAAGTAATTAACTGCTGTGAAAAACTAGATGGGAGTTTTCTGAGTAGCAACCCCTTTCAGCGACCGATGCAAGAATCTACAGATTTCAAAAAAACAAGAACCCTAGATTAAGCCATTCAAAAAATTAATTTTTGGGGGTCCCCAGAAGTGGCACTCCCAAACTATGTCAAAATATTTGTCTGTTAAGTAGCTGCTGATATGATAAAAAAACCAGCACCCTAGCTTGAGCTGTTCAGAAACTTCATTTTTGGAGGGTCTATTTGGGGGAGTCCCTGGGGAGACTGGTAGCCCCAAACTACGTCAAATATTAGTGTGTTAAATATCTACTGATATCAAAAAGCACTGTCACCCTCAGTTAAGCTGTTCAAACAATTGATTTTGGGGGGTTCCCGTAGGGGTGGCACCCCCCAAAGTATGTCAAAATACTTGTCTGTTAAGTATCTGCTGATATCAAAGAAACTAGCGCCCTAGTTAGAGCGGTTTTCATTTTGTTCATTTTCAAAAAATTCAATTTTTGGGCCCGATTTTGGGAGGGTTCCCAGTGGAGTGGCCCCAAAATATTTCGAAAGACAAGAATTGCGTTTGCAACTCAATAACTTTACAAAAAAATTTGATTTTGATGTTTTGTAGTTTAGGAGAAGAAGAGCGTACGAAATTTAGCAAGAAAAAAAAGCAAAACAAAGGAAAAAAAAAACTCATTGCAGCCAAAAGTGAGTTAGTTGGGATGAAAAGGTAGCTTAAGACATATAACCGTGTGAAATATTTTTTGTCGTACTTAAGCCGTTTTTGAATGAGACCGCTTTTTACGCCAAACTTGCGGGGCGGTTTTTGGTTCCTAAAACCAAAGCGACGTAACCAATTGCCTCAAAATTTGATACGAACATGCAAATCAATAGTCTCAAACTGCTGTCAAAATTTCATGCAGCTACACCAAACCGCTCTTGAGTTATAAGCAAAAGTCCGAAATTTCGCACTCATTAGTTTGAAAATGGCTAAGTAAAAACAAAATAGCACTCGACGCGAGCGTCGGTCGTTTCAATAATTTATAAAATTCTTTGCAAATTCAAACAACAATGTAAGAATTTTTCATGCGATGTCACTCGCATACTTTTACTGAAAAAACTTCGTCAAAACTGAACTGGCTAGACAAAATATACTGGTATAAAAGAAGGAAAACCTCGAATTTTGACTTTCTTGGCCATGAGGAGTTTTGCAAATTTGGGTGTAAATTAAGGCTGAAGTAGACGACTAAATTTTATCTACAAGAGTTCTTGCAAAAGCGTTAATGCAACTTTTTTTGTGTGTAAAGGGCCTTGTTAGAAGATTGTGCAACGCTTGCAGAAACGTTGCGCAAACGTCTTCTTGCAGAATCTCCGAAAGCGTTTGTCCATACTAAAATAACTTTGGCCAAATTTTAAATTTCACATTCCGGTTAAATTTTCGAACTTTTCGAACTCGGACTCGTGATCTTCAGTTTTGGCGGACTTGGACTCGCACTCGTACTCGTGGCATTCGGACTCGTGATTTTGAGTTTTGGTGGACTCAGACTCGGACTCGTAGCTTAAGGACTCGGACTCGTGAAAGTGGCAATAGTCCCAACACTGAAAATAAGCACGGCCAAAACTGAGGTACTTCATCTTTCAAGAAACCCTGATCAGTGCGTATTACAAGTGAATGGAGCGACACTGAAGCAGGTAGAGAAGTTCAAGTATCTTGGGGTTGCATTTACGAGTGACGGAAGGTAAGACGAAGAACTGGATACCCGAATAGGCAAGGCTAGTGCAGTAATGCGAGCTTTGCACTACTCGGTTGTCGTGAAACGAGAATTGTCGAAAAAGGCAAAGCTCTCAATTTTCAAAGCAGTTTTTGTCCCCATTCTCACTTATGGTCATGAATCTTGGGTGATAACCGAAAGAATGCGATCACAAGTGCAAGCGTCCGAAATGAGGTTTTTACGAAGAATCGAAAGAGTTACACTGTTTAACAAGGTGCGTAGCTCTGAAATTCGAAAATCTCTTAACATCGAGCCGTTACTTCTACGAATTGAAAGATCTCAGTTTAGATGGTTTGACCATGTAAGCAGAATGCCTCAGGAAAGACTCCCCAAACAAGCTTTACATGCCAAAGCAAATGGGAGAAGACCAGTCGGACGACCTAGAACTAGATAGACCGGTTACATTGAGGATCTTGGATGGAATCGCTTGGGACTTCGCCCAAGCGAAATGATGGAGGTGATGGAAGACCGTGAGGTGTGGCGGCTCAATCTTGAGCTACTGCCCCCGCAACCCTCACGGAAAAGAGGGCAATGAAGAAAGAAGAAGATAAAGCGTATTAAACTCATTTTAAAAAGGGTACTATTATGACACAGAATAGCGTTTTTAGACAACTTCACAGGATATACTGTACAGAAAATCAATTGCTAAACAATCACAAACATAGCGAACAGTGGCGTAGCTAGAACGTGCAGGGCCCCCCCGCAAGTTTAATCGGGGGCCCTAAATCTTTATTAAGCTAGTCAACGTCTGGGGGGCGAAGCCCCCCCTTTGAGTTTGTTACTTAAGAATTACCTCAATATGAATAGCGTATTGCAGACCATGCCCGGGTATTGCCAGTGGCGGATCTAGAAAATTTAGGTGGGGGGGGATTTGATTGAATCTAGAAATTGGCGGATCTAGAAATTCGGATGTCTTCACCAAAATTGAGAGTGATTTTTCGGCCGAAATCTGAAATTCAAACGTTTTTTCCGCCCAAAATCAGGTGGTCTCCAAAAAAAAAGGTCTTCACCGAAACTGAGAGTGAATTTTCGGCCGAAATTGTTAGGTTTAGGCTGGTGGGGGGGGGGATGCACCCCGAAATGAAGACTGCTTTTTCGAAATGGAGGCTGATTTTTCGGCCGAAATCGTTACTTTTAGGCTGGTGGGAGGGGATGCATCCCCCCCTAAATCCGCCACTGGGTATTGCATGCAATAAAGTAACATGCGCAGTGCAGATTCCTGTAGTCTTGCATGTGATAATATTTAAAAGAGAACAAAAATAGTGTATGCTTTCAGTTTACAGCTAGCTTACTTTACCAATGAAATGAAATTAAACGGGTCATGCAGTGCAACATTGCAAAAAACCATATCATTAGTTCACAGTAAACCTGCAAATTTCAAAAATATATTTTTTACGGAAAACGACTATCGCGTGATGTGCACTGGTGTATTGTGGTTCAACTCAGTGACACCCCAGCAAAGTATAAGTAATCAATTAACAACAGCATTTTTAACTTACTCATTATGAAAAATACATCTGATAATTTACAATAGTTCTAAACAGCTGCTTAGTTGTAAACAATGCAATCGGGATTGCTGCAGAACAAGTATGTGTGGGCACTTTGTGTAGTTCCCAGAAGGCACGCACAAGCATTAGAATAAGAGCATTCAGATGCGGGAGTATCACAACATAGGCACGCTAAGCATTCGGGAATATGTAAACAATTTATAGCAACCTCAGTAACACATGCTGCATGGCTGAATGGCCGGGTTGAACCTTGCAAGGGTAAATAAACCACACCAACGAAAAAATTAAAAACGAAAAAAAAGAACAATATCGTCGGGCTGTATGTAGGGCAAGATAACTATTCGGTTTAGATGTCCAAAATTTCCGAGGCTTTTGGACTATAAGATTTACCCAACGCATCATTATTGCAAGTTTCATTTCAGTAAAATCGAGAATTTCAAGATTTCTGTTTGTTTTAAGATAGAACCAGAAAAATGTATCGAACTTGACCCGGAAAAATTTCGGAAATGAATTTTAAACTCGATAATTTGAAGTTTGATTTTTGATAAATACTGAAGTATATCAAAATATTTATAGACTTGTCAGGTCCAGCTAAAGTCGAACGTGAACATAAGTTCACTTTTAATATTGCTTCATATAGTTCTAATACGAATTGCAAAACATGATTAGGCATGCACTACAATCATGACTTTTCAGAGCACCGAATACTGACAAAATGTTAGCAAAAATACAGTAGATCTACTCATCATTTTTCATCTAATCATGGTTCAACTCTGAAGTCGAAAGGTAAGCTTTTTTGGCTAGCGTTCAAGTACATTTTTGTATTGGAAGCAGTGATGGAGTCGAGTACTCAACTTCCGAGTACGAGTACCGCAAAAAACTTCGAGTACGAGTACTGATATTGAAAAATGTACTCGAGTACGAGTACCGTAAAAAAGTTCGAGTACGAGTACTTTTACAAGTTAAGCAAACAAAATTTTTAAGCTGTAACAGCTCAAAATTTGTCGCAAAAACATAAACGTTTTTTTGCGAGTCGGAAAAACCTTGGTTAGCAGAAGCAGCAAATTGCTCATTGTTGCAAGAAGTTCTGTTGCAGCCGCAGAAAAATGTTTAACTCTAAAAGTGAGCAAAGAATTATCTTGAAATTTTTGGTAGAATTCAAGCGTTGATTGAAGTTTACGGCAAAGAATGCATGTCAAGAACCAGCATTTTTGAATGGCACAAAAGATTTCGTGCAGGCCGGACCAGAGTTGTAAACGGGCCGAACCCAAAAATATAAGCCCGAACCCGGCCCGAGAACTAATTTGAAGCCCAAATCATGCCCGAAAAAACGCGAAAAGTTAAGTTCGGTCTGAAAAATTTAGCAATGTTGCCAACTTATTTTGATTATATTTTTGTGTACCTAAGACAAAAAGTACCTCTCAAGTCTGAATTAAGCCCGAAATTTTTGTCAACTTTATGCCCGAACCCGACCCGAAAAGCCCGGCCCGACTTACAACTCTGGGCCGGACTGATGTTGAAGATGATGAACGTTCACGACGCCCAACCGCATCAAAATCCACTAACAATATCCGAGAAATTGAAAAAATTGTCCGAGAAGATCGTCGGCTAAGTATTCGATGATAGCAGAGAGGATGTCCATTGACAAAAAAAAAAAAAACAGTGTGGCAAGTAGTGCCTGACAATCTGCATATGATAAAGATCTGTGCACAAGTTGTTTCAAGTTTTTAACTAGCGATCAAAAAGAAAAACGCCAAGAGATTTGCGCTGACATTTTAAAACAAATTGAAGAAAACCCTAAATTTTTAGACAGTGTGATTACTGTACCTGCGATGAGAGATGAATTTTCCAGTACGACCCCGAGACAAAGAGGCAGTCCATGCATTGGAAAACTGCAAACTCACCACGGATTAAGAAAGCAAAATCAAAATTCAAGGCAATGTTGATTGTTTTTTTTTGGGTGTTGTCGTGTTCTTTTTTTTCACAAAAAATCCGAATGAAACGCGGTGTTGATGCTAAGGGAGAATACATCAAAGGGGAAACAAAATAAAATGACCTTTTTTTCTTCAATAAAATTGCTTTATGTAACCAGTCTTGTTATTTAATAGCGACACCTCGTATACCGTATGCTTCTTTCAATCACAAATCAATCACAGCTTTCAAAGTCCTCTACTCCAAATATGATTACCCACAACAATTTTTGGGAGTTTTTGCGATTTAATGTTATATTCAATTAACATTTAATCATAGGTGGGCAAGGTAATGCAAAACGTAAGCTTCGTTAACCACTAGTTCGTTAACAAAATTCACACGTCCGTTAACGTTAAAGGCGGTGAATCATCCAGCCAATTCCGGTGGTTTACAATAGCTAAAATTGAATTATATTTTTTGATATTTTTTGTTTTGATTTTGGGGCTGCGTTTGCACAGATATTCAACAAATACAAAAAGATGTTCCCCGAAAAAAGTTTTTGGAAACTCTGAGTTTTGATCTTCCCGCCAAAACCACAGTTCACTAAACTATTAGGCCTACTGTAATCTTATTAAAATATTAGGCCTAACTATCTCTAAACTATTAGGCCTAATAGTTTAGAGATAGTTAGACCTAAACTATTTAGAAATAAACTATCTCTAAACTATTAGGCCTACCACAGTTCTCTAAACCATCAGGCCTTAGAGATGGCGCGGATAACAAAAAATGCATCCGCATGCTGCGCTGTGTCCGCAAACTTTGTCCGCATGCTGCACCGCACCGCATTCAAACACAACTAAGTTCATGCTGCACCGCGCCGCACCGCAAGTTAAATATCCTTTAAATTTCCACTAACATCGGAAAAAAATTAGCTCTCTAGCTTATGACATATAAAAAATTGATATTGGGGGTATTACTTTAGAGAGTTTTCAAAAGAGTCGCTCTCTCAAACCATGTCAAAATATTTGTTTTTTAAACATCTGCCGGTATAAAAAAACTAATGCCCAAGTTTGAGCCATTAAAAAAATAATTTCTGGCGAGTCCATTTGGGGACCCCAGGGAAGGGGGGTGGTACCTCCATAGTATGTCAAACTATTTGTTGCTTAAATATCTACCAATATTAACCAAAAATTATCACCCTAGCTTGAGCAATTACAAAAATTAGTTTTTTAGAGCCCCATTTTGGGGGGGTTCTGGGGAGAAGCCTCAAAAAAATTCAGGAGACAAAATTGCATTTGCAGCCCAACAAATTTACACAAAAATTAGATATTAATGTTGTGTGGTTTAGGAGAAGAAGAGTGCACAAAATTTAGAAAGCAAAAAATGAAAAAAGAAAAAAAAATCAATGCGGCTAAAAGTGTAGGTAGAGATAAAAGAGTATCTTATGACATATAACCATGTGAAATATTTTTTGCTGTACTTAAACCGTTTTTCAATAAGACCGCTTTTTACACCAAACTTTTGAAGTAGTTTTCAGGTCCTAAACCTGAAGTTACTGGACTTATATTGTCTTGAAATTTGGCACACACAAATAACTTATGAATCTCAAACTGCAGTCAAAATTTCATGTAGCTAGACCAAACCATTATTGAGTTATAAGTAAAAGTCTGAAACTTCGCACTCGTTAACTTTGAAAATGGCCGAGTAAAAACTAAAAAACAGGCGACGTAAGATCAGTCGTTTCAATGATAGGTTTTCAGGTTTAATCTGCCATGTGTGTGCTTGCTATCAGTTTTTCTGCACCATGTTTTGGCAATCAAAAACAATCTACCAGTCTACCTGATGATTTCATGCAACTGCTGTGCGGTACTAATCCTGAACCAGTAGCTCAAATAATGAAATATAAGGTATCACGTGCTCTGCATGCTGTCACAAGCTACTACACTTGTGTGAAACTACCCTATGTATTAATACGTTTGCCGTTTACATTTGTGTTGGATTGTGGAACAAATTTTGCTACTACGTACCGGTAGGCTATTTTGTCATTGGAAATTTGTGTAGCCTAGTCTTCGTACTCTACTACATACAGACATAGGTCTACCAGATCTGAGATAGGCTCCAGACTAGAGATGGCAACAGCGCAGCGTACGCGGCCGCGCGCTGTTGTTGGTGCACCGCGCCGCGCAGCGTGGCAACTAAAATCTGCATTACGTCACAGCATCAGCGCAGCGCCGCGTACAATAATTTTTTTACATTTTTTTTACAATTATTGTTGGTGATTTTCTCTTTATGAACAATAATGTTAGTCTGGATATAACTATTATACGGTATGAATTGAAGACAATGCATGCTATTGCTACTACAACAGGAAAAGGTGCCTTCAGTTCAAGTTTATTTTTTCAGAATTCGGAGCATCCTAGAATCGGCTATTTTGGCTACAAGAAACTTAGTTTTGATCGGCTGAACGTGTTTTTTTTTTGACACCAACAAAAAGATTTTGGTTTTGGTAGGCTAGACTAGGAAAGGTTTAGGACGTTGGGTGAGCAGGGGTGCCGATCTTCGTTGAGCATTGGGGAGGATATAACTTGCAATTTTACCCCAATTTTTCCCTATTTTCAACTTTGGGGGTGATGAACCTCGACCACGATTTCTTTCAGGTGAGCAAATTAAGTGAAGACCAGTTCCCCAAATTTTAGTGGAGACCTGCGCTCAAATGCACACCAAAGTCAAATTATTGGGGGGATGCAGGTGCAGAATATACTCAAATTATTGGGGGAGATACAGTCAAATTAGGGGGATATATCTCCCCAACAAAAGTAGAAGAAACAGATTTGTTGGAAACAATCATTAGAGCAGAGGCACAAAACAAAGCCTAGCGACACACCCTCCTTTTACGCAGTAGGCTTATGCCTATGGTATTGGTACAAGCCCAAGGCTAGACAACAGTTTCTACTACACATGCTCTTGCATTTCAGAGTGAAAGAGTTAGTTCAGTGTAGCCTATTCGTCAACAGGTCGTGGCATCAAGAATTAGGCTTTCGGTCCTATGTCTGGAGCCTATCTCATATACGTAGTAGCAAAATTTATTCCACAATCCAACACACATGTAAACGGCAAAGGTCTTAATATATAGGGTATAGTTTCATACAAGTGTAGTAGCTTGTGACAGCATGCAGAGCACGTGACACCTTATATTTCATTAATTGAGCTACTGGTTCAGGATTAGTACTGTAGTTGCATGAAATCATCAGGTAGACTGGTACTGGGTAGATTGTTTTAGATTGCCAAAACATGGTGCAGAAAAACTGATAGCAAGCACACAAGGCAAATTAAACCTGAAGGCCTATAATTGAAACGACTGATCTCACGTCGCCTGTTTTTTAGTTTTTACTCGGCCATTTTCAAAGTTAACGAGTGCGAAGTTTCAGACTTTTACTTATAACTCAATAATGGTTTGGTCTAGCTACGTGAAATTTTGACTGCAGTTTGAGATTCATAAGTTATTTGTGTGTGCCAAATTTCGAGGCAAAGAGTCCCGTAACTTCAGGTTTAGAACCTGAAAACTACTTCAAAAGTTTGGTATAAAGCGGTCTTATTGAAAAACGGCTTAAGTACGGCAAAAAATATTTCACATGGTTATATGTCGTAAGATACTCTGTCATCCCTACCTACACTTTTAGCCGCATTGATTTTTTTTTCTTTTTTCATTTTTTGCTTTCTAAATTTTGTGCACTCTTCTTCTCCTAAACCACACAACATTAATATCTCATTTTTGTGTAAATTTGTTGGGCTGCAAATGCAATTTTGTCTCCTGAATTTTTTTGAGGCTTCTCCCCAGAACCCCCCCAAAATGGGGCCCTAAAAAACTAATTTTTTTAATTGCTCAAGTTAGGGTGATAGTTTTTTGTTTTTATTGGTAGATATTTAAGCAACAAATAGTTTGACATGGTATGGAGGTATCCCTCCCAGGGGTCCCCAAATGGACTCCCCAGAAATTAGTTTTTTGAACAAATCAAGCTAGGGCATTAGTTTTTTTATA
>CAWYPQ010000564.1:0-63199 GCA_963965965.1 Trididemnum nubilum | reverse complement strand
TGCTGTTTTAACGTCAAAATATAGAAAATTTAACGTCAAAATATAAGCGTTTAAAAGTATTTAGACTTGGCCTGAAGTAAGGGGGAGAGGGCTAAAGAGGTTAAGCAATTTAAGCGTTTAAAATGACTTCTGAATTTTTGCAATTTTAGCAACAAAACTCTCCATTTTTCCTGGGTTATGTATACATTTAAATTGGTTGGCTAAAACTGAATTGAGGAGACCTGGTTGTCGTTCATTCTTATTAATTACTTTTGTAAGCAAAAATGCTAGAAACTGAAACTGAAGAAACAAGAAGCTTTTTGTCACATTTTTGTCATTGGTGACATTTCAATTGCAGGCGGGGGGCGGTATCCCTGGCTACGCCTATGTGCTGGGCAGTTTGTTTTAGAAATGAGAAAGCTTTTAGCAACCTCTGAAGCTGAGTTCAATTCATTGGTTGGTGCGGGTATGGGTTTGAAACCATTCGGGACAAACGCAGCGGTTATTTTTGCCTTTCGGGAATAAATTCAAGTTTGGACGTGAAGGAGCAAGAAGGTTAAGATAACCAGGGGCACCAGATGCATGTGCAGATAATTAAGTGAAAGGAGTATCGGTAGCTTCAGAAGAAGCAGGATTCGGACCGGGGTGAGGGTCTCTAATACTTCTCATGACGAACCTATCCATTACTGCCAAACAAGACAAAACGCAGTGTACAACAGTTACTAAACTACTTTTTGCCAAGGTCAAAGTGACCACGTGCACTCATTTCTAATGCTTGCGTGCTACCATGGTGCTACCGCAACCGCACCTAACGTCAATTTTTTTATTGCAAAATAGTTGCTATTGCGTCACAATAAAATTTTGCAATATTCTTCAAAGATATTACTTACTTAACAATTTGTAGCTTAACCGACAAGTTTGACGTTGTCAGCTAAATCAAGCAAGGATTGCGATTATGCGTTAGGCTTATGCATATCGGGTGCCAGTGGCACCACAATCAATGTACTGATTATAAAAGCTTTGCAAAACGCAATATTTCGCATCAGTTCAAATCATTAATCAACAGCCTTACAATAGGCTACTTAGGCCTACCAATATTTTCTCCTATTGGCGCTTTGGGGTTTGGGCAGGCAAAATTTTTGTTTGGGGGGCGCCGCCCCTCCTGAGTTGTGGCCCTGCCGTAATCGCTTGAAACACTATCTGCAGCAGTGAATGCTGCCCAACGCGCAACTAGGATTTTGCTAGAGAGGTGAAGCAAAAATTATTTTTGCACAAAAATTGTCTAATTTAGGCCTTTTGCTAAACAAACTGATGCAACTCGAGCGTGTCACAGACCGGGGCCTGGGGACGGAGCCACCCAACTTCTGGGCAATATTTGAGATTTTACAGCACAAAAATAGCAATTTTAACGGCATTTTAATCACCTTTCGCCCTTTTTGAAGCGGCATCAATGATTAAATTGCTAAAATTCAGAAGTCATTTTAAACGCTTAAATTGCTTAACCTCTTTAGCCCTCTCCCCCTTACTTCAGGCCAAGTCTAAATACTTTTAAACGCTTATATTTTGACGTTAAATTTTCTATATTTTGACGTTAAAACAGCATTTTGAGTAAACTAAAATCGGGGGACATGGCCCCCTGTAGCGACGGCACTGCATCACTTCCCCGCCTACGCTACTGACCTTAGGGCAGAGACGTATGAAAAGACGAAAATGAAATTTGACGACCATTACGCTTACGTATGGCCTACAGCAGCGGTTTTCAACCTGCGGGCCATAGGAGCATTTTGTGGTGGGCTAGAGCTATTTGGGTAATTGTAAATTCGGTTAAAAAACTGTCTTAATCATTAGGGCTGTGGGGCCCGTTAGAGAGTGAGCTAGCACAAAATTTGCGGTTTTTGGCGTGAATACCATACCTTTTTTTTGTGGGGATCACCTGAAAATTGATAAATCGCGATTAAGCTAGCGATTTAGATGTGGGCAATGGAAAATTATCGAATAGAAAATAGGTCACGGTGATGAAAAATTGGGAAGCACTGGCCCACAGTCTTGCTTTAATGGAGCTCGTTAGGTGAGCGTTTTCTCCCAATATTTATACAATAATATAATAAAATAGGCCTATTTGTATCAATAAATTTGAACAATAAAAAAAACACCGTGCGGAACTGTCATTTTGATTTGAGGTAGGCATTACGCGCCTTGAGGGAAAATTTATTTAAAGCAAAAATTAATGTTTCTCTGACACCAATGTGTAAATTGGTAAAATGGTTCAATTCGAAAGATTAACAGGAGCCTGGCAGCAAACAAATATTAACTCAAAATTCTCTGGTCAAAAGTACACAGCAGAGAATTCTCAACAGCAGGAAATTCGAATTTTCATTCTATGCAGTTGCAGTACAGCTACCTCCCCAACAACAATCTCGACAAGATCATTCATTCTACGTTGTTCCTTACCCAGTGGCGGATTTAGGGGGGGATGCATCCCCCAACCAGCCTAAACATAACATGCATCCTGCTTATGTGTAATATTAAGCCTACATATTTGAAAAAAAGCCGTCAGTGAATACTCGGTAGGCCGTGCGACTGTGACTTGATTTTTAAAGCCAATAGGACAGGGGCGTAGGGGGGAGGGGCAGGAAAATGTTATTTAAAAATGCTTATTGAAAAATGTTTATTAAAAAAAAGATCGTTTATTGAAAAATGCTTAACACAGGTATCATCAAAAATATGTAAGCTCAGGAATATGGGAGGGGGGCTATTCAGTATTACAGTACTGCAGTTAATTACCAATCACTTCTCTCAAACTTCCTTCCATTAGCCCCCTTCCCCCCTATTTATATCTTTCTCTATAGAATATAGACGAAATAGATTACTCCTTGAGAGTTTTATTGAACTACGGGGATAGGATTTTATAATTTACAAGCTTGTAAATAAGAGAACTGAAATTCTAGTAATAGCTACCGGTACCTCCAACAAAGCCCATATATGTAACTATAGTATAAACATGCTTTTGCAAATGCTAATTTTTATGCCGTGCTTTAAGAGCATAATATTTATTAAAATAGGCCTAAAATTAAGTTATTTTTGCCAAAAAAATACAAAATTTTCTAGCGTTGGGGGCTCTGCCCCCAGGCCCCCGTGCCTCCAGCGGCTGGGGGCTTTTCCCCCAGACCCCCAGTCTCCGGCGGTTAAAGGCTACGCTCCCACACCGCAAAATGCCACCGCCCACTGGAGGCCCGTACACAGCCACCTCATTGCAGATTTTTTGCCACGCGCCTGATCAAAAACATGCCAAGCAAATTTGCGCGACGTCAAGAAGATTAATCATAAACATCCTAAATTTTGAGATTAGGCCTATAGAAAATCCGTGCTTATAAATTTTGTCATCCCCCCACCAAAATTTTCTGAATCCGCCACTGAATGCTGCCACAGGCTACTCTTCAAAATTCACTAGAATTTTGTGAAACACAAAAATTTTCACAACGCTTTGTGCTTTTAATTTAAAATTGAGTTAAAAACACGACAATGAGACTGCTTTTTAGACGATCTCAAAAAAATAAAAAATAAAAGGTCTTCACTTGGTAAGTTACAAAAATTTCTCTAGATCGTTTCACTAGGACACTAAAACGGACCAAAATTCACTAGATCTATATAAAATTTACTCGGAGTGGCACCACCGGTCGTAGTTTTGCGTGAATTTTTAGGTGATCTCCCCAAAAAAGGTCTTCACGCCAGCGACGCACGGTTTTCGCGTAATTGTCTTGGTCATCTCTAAAAAATAACAAAAGGTCTTTCAGGTTCATTAAAATTTTTTTTTCTCTAATTAATGATTGTCAACCTAAAGCTATAGGTTTTGGCTAGCATTTAGAAGCATAAGTTATTCATCTATACACTTTACTATTGTGAATGAGTTATCGCGACGCGTTTTGACCTTGCTCAAGGGTCTCATCAAGCGAAAAGAACAACACATTTAAACATGCAATGATATAAAACTGCAACCAAAAATTTGGAAGCAAACATTAGCAGCTTTCAGGTACTTTCACATTCTACAAAAACATTCACTAGATCGTAAAATTCACTAGGTCACTAGACCGGACCAAAATTCACTAGATTTAGTGAAAATTCACTAGGAGTGGCATTACTGTTCCTTACATTGGATTATTGCGGTCAGTATTTGCTACAGGAAGACTCATAGGTTTTAATTGTTACGTCACCTGAAGGAATTACTTATCTTTTTGCTACCTTCGCATGAACTGCGAATGAAATGTTCTAAATCGTATGAAATGTGAATGGCGGGAAATGACATCATAATGAGCTTTCCGTAGAAGTGGCTTTCTCGGTAGGTTTCAAACAAAAGCTCTTTGAAGCTGGTTGCGGATACACGCCATTGCTGCTTTCTTGAGTGTTGGTAAGCTAAAGAGCGAAATCTTTTGCCGAGGAATGCAACAAGTGTTGTTTGACGTAGATTTTGGCTACGTACTTCGTACTACAGCTGCAGATTTAATTTTTTCGCGAACGCAAGACGAATTACACTATTTTTTTTTATAACAATAATATTTCATAAAAACCCGAGGCTCATTGTTGCTCAGAATCTAAAAAAATGCCAGCCTCCATCAGTAACAAAAAGATTGGAAACAAAAAAGAATAAATTTCAAATCTTGAAAGCAACTAAATTCTGTGCTAATTCAAAACGATGAAATTTTAGTAATTTTCCAGTATTTACAAGCAAAATATTGCAACGATTTTAAAATTACAGAGTGCTGCTTCAAACAGCGCAAGCAACTCATAAATATTTGGATGTTCTCAAGTCAAAAAAAAACTCCGTACTTTTTCGCTTTTGCAGTTTTACGATGCTGCAAAAAAGTCTTTGCTCAAGCTGACAGAGCATTCGGAATTGGACTCCAAAATAACTTTAAAAACATGGTCGTTTAAATTGACATGAACGTTCTCAGAATTCAAGGAATAATATTAAGGACAAATGAAGCAGCAAATTGGCAAAAAACTATGAGAAGCCAGCTCAACTTAAAATTTATTGGCTCTTCTAAAAAAAGTGTAACCTGGGTAAAAGTAGGCTTGCTTTGCCTCTCTGAACACGCTTGCATCGATTTTTAATTGCTAAGTTTCGTTACGCTTGAAGCACAACTTATGATAGTAAATTGGCTAAAAAGCTAGGTTATCATTCTCATTCCGCAAGCTAACTGTTATCGCAACGTTTCTTAATTTCACCTAAAAGTTTGTTCTGTTTACTAGAAATAAATAACCTAAACATAGAATAATTTTTCGAATGAAAAATAGTTTCCAGAAAATGAATTTTTGTGGAAATGTAATTTCTGAAAAATAAGTTTTCGGGGAAATGTGTTTTCGACCAAACGTAAATTTTGTTTAGTAAAAATTCTGGAAAATAAGTTTTCGGGGAAATGTAATTTCGGCCAAATGTACATTCTGGCAAGTGAAAATTCTGGAAAATAAGTTTTCGGGGAAATGTAGTTTCGGCCAAATGTACATTCTGGCAAGTGTAAATTCTGGAAAATAAGTTTTCGGGGAAATGTAATTTTGGCCAAATGTACATTCTGGCAAGTGTAAATTCTGGAAAATAAGTTTTCGGGGAAATGTAATTTCGGCCAAATGTACATTCTGGCAAGTGTAAATTCTGGAAAATAAGTTTTCGGGGAAATGTAATTTCGGCCAAATGTACATTCTGGCAAGTGTAAATTCTGGAAAATAAGTTTTCGGGGAAATGTAATTTCGGCCAAATGTATATTCTGGCAAGTGTAAATTCTGGAAAATAAGTTTTCGGGGAAATGTAGTTTCGGCCAAATGTACATTCTGGCAAGTGAAAATTTTGGAAAATAAGTTTTCGGGGAAATGTAATTTCGGCCAAATGTACATTCTGGCAAGTGTAAATTCTGGAAAATAAGTTTTCGAGGAAATGTAATTTCGGCCAAATGTATATTCTGGCAAGTGTAAATTCTGGAAAATAAGTTTTCGGGGAAATGTAATTTCGGCCAAATGTACATTCTGGCAAGTGAAAATTCTGGAAAATAAGTTTTCGGGGAAATGTAATTTCGGCCAAATGTACATTCTGGCAAGTGAAAATTCTGGAAAATAAGTTTTCGGGGAAATGTAATTTCGGCCAAATGTACATTCTGCCAAATGAGCATTCGGGCTAATGTAATTTCTGGCAAGTGCATGCTCAGGAAAGTGCACGTTCTGGAAAATGTAATTTCTGGCAAGTGTATGTTCAGGGAAATGTAATTTCTGGAAAATGCACGTTCAGGGAAATGTATGTTCGGGGTAATGTAGTTTCGGCCAAGTGTTTTTCGGGGAAATGTAATTTCTGGAAAGTGTTTTTCGGGGAGGTGTATAGGATCCGAAAAAAGATGCTATATGCTCTGCGTTATTATTGTAAGCTAACAAATTCCTCAACTGATAAAAAATTAGTAAAAGAACGACAGAATTTAATTATATTTTTTGGATTAATGTGAAATAAGAACAACTTTTTTCATACTCTAATTTTTTTAAATGACGTAGAGCGCCCTTGAGGTTGTTGGTGGGTAAACTCATATATTAACAGTAACTTTACGTTTTTAGGTTTCAAAATTTTTCATAAGTGAGCAAGTCGAAGTACTCTCTTCCTTTTTAGAACCGGTAAATCTTGAGTTGAGACTTGCTGTTTTTAATTTTTGGCGATATTCAATCTCATTTGTTCTTGATTTTGTAAAAATTTTGAGAGCATCGATGTCAATTTTAGCGGGCATGTTTGAGACACTGTTTAATTCCTATTGCTCTGTCTGCTTAAGTGAAGGCTTTTTTCTTGCTTTTGCAGCATCGTAAAATTGCAAAAAAGAAAAAGTAAGCTTTTTTAAGTTGAACAACTGCCAAAAAAATTTCTCAATTGCTTGCGCAGAACAACAGAGCTTTATAATCTTGAATAGTTGCAATTTTGCTTGCAAACACAAGAAAATCACTGAAATTTCATCGTTTTGAATCAGCACAAATTTTAGTTTTCTTTGATTAGTTTGATTCTTTTTTTTTTTTGTTTATTTTGCTGCCGAGGCTGGCATTGTTTTTAATTTTTTCTTAAACTTTGAGCAAAAATGAGCCTCATGTTTTAGAAAATCGTTCTATTTTTGTCAACTGGCGCTATTCAACATTTCTTTATTAGTAGAAGCAACGAGTGGTTCTCAATGCAATTCGCTATTTTTTTAGCAGTCTAAAAGCAAACATGGCGACGATTTTAATTCATTTTCAGCAAAAATTCGTTTTAGTTATAAGTTTTCAACATTTCTCCATTAAATTTCTGAACCAAAAAGATTTCTCCCGCGCTTAAAGAGTGCTTCAAGATCCTCTTCAAGTTGGCGAGGGAAATGTGACGTTTTTTACTGGAATATCTTTCCACAATCGCTGGAAGCAACTTGACAAGAAAGAATGACGTAACGGATTTCGCAAGGCTTTACATATACGTGCAAAAATGACCTCTTACGTTCAGCGAGTATTTCGTTCGGTAGCGCCTCTTAAAAAAAACTCGTTAATTAAAACGAACTAGGAAATTTCTGTCATGTGGGCCCAGGTTCTTTGTCACTTCTAAAAAAGCTAAGGCTTCTGCCTGGAACACAGTGCTGTGTATTCCAAGGTGAAAAAATGCTTGTTTTGGGTAGTTGTTTGAGTTTTCTGTGTATAAACTTGCACCTACTCTACCACCTAGTTTCAAGCCATCAGTGTAAACCTTGATAATGTTCTGATTTAAAACGCTTTCACATCTGATAGCATTCTTTTTATCCAAAATTTGACCTTCAAAATTTTTCTCAAATACCTTAGTTTTCTTTATTTGATCAGCTAAAATTTGCTGCTGAGTCAGCTTTTTTCTAACAAGGCAATGCTCTACACGGTGCACAAATTGATGCAAAGCAGTTTTCATAGAAATACCTGCACGAAATCCGCACTGCGATGCAGAAAGCTTTGCCTGCACGTTATTATCTTCATTAATATGATACAGAACTAGTCTTTCTAATCATTTCGGTGGGAAAGAATTTAAGGTGATTATGCGGAAGGATTTAACTTCAAAATAGCTTTCCTTTCCGGGTTTGGGGAGAAATATACTTGTGCCTACTTTCCATGCCGATGGCACAAAGCTGTGTCTCAGGTATGCTTGAAAAATGACATGGTAATATTCTTTCGGTTGATTCCAACCTTTCTGTAAAAGCACAGGATGGAGTTCGTCTGGCCCTGTAGCTTTGAATTGCTGAAATTCATTAATAACTGCTTCCATACGCTCGAATAAACTAATGTTTGCAATCATTTCAGTGTCTTCAGAACTCACGAATGGATTGTTAACTAAACTGTACCTGGTTGCAAGATTTTTGGTCCGCTGGCTACGCGATGATAAGATATCGAGCTGATAGTTTAAAGTCTCTAGCGGAGACTTCGTGAATTCTCCGTTTTGTTTAATTGCGCTGCTAACACGCTCCGTTTCATCCTTCGAATAATCTTAACCAGACGAGCCGTTGGTGTTTGACTATTCACGCTCTCTACAAAGCTATGCCATGAATCGCGCTTTGCTTTTCTGACAGCTTTTTTGAAATAGGTTAGGCCGAGCTTTTGAGCCTCCCAATCTTCTTCTTGTTTTGTTTTAATAGCTTCCAAGCACGGTAAGCCTCTCTTCGAAGGCTTGCTAGCTCAGAATTCCACCAAATGCTATCTTTCTTATGAAGCAACTTTCGCATAGGGCAAGCAGCTTCATATGATTTAGTTATTACTGAATGAACCTTGTTTGCCAGCTCATCAATGTTTTATTTTGAGAAAGGTACTGGTACTGGTGGTAAAATTCGTTCATTTAATTTTTGTTTAAGTTCGTCTACATACTTGTTCCTACACGTGCGAGGAACATTACGAAACATTTTGCCCTCGCTTTGAATTCTGCTTTCAACCTGGAATTTAACTTGCATGTGATCCTACTATAAAAATCAGAGGTGGGCACAAATAACATTATATCAAAAGCGCAGCGCAACAAAGCGCAAGGATCTTTTTAACCAGTGAAAGCGCAGCGCAAAATGCGCAATTTAATTTTTTTGCTTTCTGAAGCGCAGCGCAACTTCCGCAATGAACTTTTTGATGTAGTTGAAGCGCAACGCAATTCCGCAATTGCGAAACGGCATTTTTGTACCAAGTTAAAGCGCAACCCAACTTCCGCAATTGAAATTTCACAACACAATGCAAATAGCGCATTTTTTGCAATTTTGGACTAAAAAGAGTAAATAATTTGTTAAACAAGCCCGACATTTATCAATATTACGATCGAAATGGAGCAAAATTAAGTTCAATGTATAGAATTGCGCTTTTACCCGAAAAAAATTTTGAAAGCGCAACGCAATTAAAGCGCAACAAATTTCAAAGGCTTTGTTCCGCAACGCAACTTCCGCAATGATTCAAAATAAAAAATTAAAGCGCAACGCAACTTACGCAATTGCGGAGGTTGCGGAAGTTGCGCTTTGCGCTTCTAATTGCGCTTTGCCCACCTCTGATAAAAATATAATGTGCATGTGATTCGAGATAGCACGTTGCTAACATGCCAGCCAACTATTCGGTCCCACGCACATCTGTTCACTAAGGTTAAGTCTAGAACCTCTTCACGCGTTTTAGTTCTGAATGTTGGTTTATTACCTACAATACAGAAATTAAGATCTGCACCAACACAATAAGCTAGAAGATCCTCTCCTTGAGGGTTTATATCGGAGGATCCCCATATAATAAAATACAGTACCGGTATCACAAATGACTGTGGAAATGTGGAAGGGTCTGTGAAAATGGCGAAGTGCATCTTTGCCAATCGCTTCCCCTTCAAAAAGTTGATGTATCAAAACGGCGTGTAATATTTTTGAAAAACTTTTACTAATGAACACATATAAAAAGATTGGTACATTTTCTGTGCATCAGCTCAGACCAGTATCGGATAAATTAAAAGATTAAACGATTTGAGACATTCATATGTTCGATAAACTAAATAACTGAAACAAACAAAATAAAAGAAAGCAGAAGTTGTATAATATTGGATTTGTCGTCTCAGATACTAGAGTTAGACCATAAAATTTTTACCTTCAGTTTTTTTTGCTTTTTTTTGCTAACAAACATGCGTTCAATTTTAAAGAAAAAAAAAGTAACAAATATTAATTGAAGCGTTTAGTTGTAAAAGTGCTTAAGTCACAATAAGAAGATGAAGCGATTTACGCTCTGCCCAAATTTGGACCCGAAAAATGTCTCGTCTATTTACGTCTCCACGGCTCGATTCTGTTTCTACCCGGTTTCAAAAGCAGCTAAAATCTGCTGTCAAACAGTGCTTTTCCGCTGTGAAACCACGTATTGTTTACTCTACCAACGAGCTTTTCTCCGTTACGGACAAGGTTGTACTATTTACCATTTTTTTACCATTTATTTATTTATTTATTTTTCATCAAGCACAGCGACTGAATTATGCGCATTACACAAGCAGTTATACAGTTTCCAGATAAATTATGTACATTGGGCACAGTTCTTGATGAGATGATGGCGAAGGACTAAATGTCATCGAGTCAACCATCACCTGCACTTCCGTCTCAAAATATGGGTCTGGTATCGTTACTGTTATGATCTAGATTGGCCAATTCCTGAAAAGCAGTAGGGTTGGGTCTTTTGTTGGATCAATTAAGAAACTTGAAATATGACTTTAAAGAAAAAAAAATTCTAAAATTCTATGCGAAATGTAACTTAAATTTAATATTAGCGAAATTGAATTTCGGAATTCGTACCGCAGTTTTTTGTACGCAAGAATTTCAAACTTGAAAAGCTTTGAATTTGATCAACCCTACTAAAAATACAAGCAATTATTCCAAAGCAAAAGAAGACTAAAGAAAAAAAAAATATATATGTACACTAAATACACTATTTACAGTTCAAGGATGCAGCAGCTATACTCGTATACCAGAAGGTCATGACTATGTTACTAGTAGAAGCGATGAGGGATTTACATTGCCTGATCCTATTCTAACAAGGTCATGGAGTCTGTTACAAAACCAAACATAAATAAAAAATATTATGAAACAGTGCAAATAACGATTACAATATACACCACGTACAGTTCAAGGATCTATAATATAACAGAATGTCGTAAAAAATGGCTGGCGTTTTATGCACAATAAAAAATAAAAAAAGAATAGCGATGACAGAAACGCAAAGCTTAATCCTATTCGAGCAAAGACAGTGGCGCTTGAAGGCAAACAAAGAAACTGTTACAAAGGTATGAATTCCTGCTTTTATACAGAGTACTGTAGTTACAAAACATTTCAAAATAAACCGTATAATAAGAATCTGGCAGCCACCAAAACTGTTTGGAAGATAAGGTATTGCAAAATGTTGCCATTTTGCATTGTTGTCAGCAATGTCAGGTTGTAGAATGGTACTTAGAAATTAATTGATTTTTGAAAGTTTTCTTAAATGTTCGAAACGATAATTCCTTAAGCTGTTTGTTAATGCCATTCCATATTATTGTTCCTGAAATAATTGTCATATTTTGACCTAATTTAGTTCTAACTCGAGGTAAGCAATAATTTCGGTTGTTTCTCAATCGTGTTCCGTGATCATGACATTGGCTAATTAACTGAAAATCGTTGGCTTTGGTTGAAGATATCACGTTATTATTTATTCTATACATTAATTTTGCCATTTCTAGCTTATAAATATTAAATTTTAAGCATTGTAACTGATGGAACAAAGGTTCAGCGTGTGCTCTATATTTACTTCCTGTTATTATTCTGATACTTCTTTTTTGAATTATTTTCAGAGGATGCAACGTAGTTTCTGAAGCACTACCCCAGCTATTTATACAATATTGAAGGTGAGAATACACCAGACTGTAGTACACCATTTTCATTGTCTGTTTATCGACGTAGTTTCTAATGTGATATAGAGCCCATGAACCTCTTGCAATTTTTGAGCAAATTTGTTTTACTTGATGTTTTCAATTTAGTTTGACGTCTATCAATATACCTAAATATTTCACGAATGATTTTTGCTTTATTTTATTATCCTCTATAACTACTTCAAATTTATGTTTGAATTGTTTCTTTGTTATTATAATCAGAGGTGGAGGCCAAGGCCAAGGACACAAAAAAAATCCGAGGCCAAGGCCAAGGACAGCCTTTCCGAGGACAGACACTCTCGAGGCCAAGGACAGGAATGCTCGAGGCCAAGGACCAAGGACACAAAGCGCAAGTGCTCTCCAAAAAAAAAAAAAAAAAAAAAGGTCTTCACAAAAATTTTCCGGCGATCTCCAAAAAAAAAAAAAAAAAAAAAAAAAAAGGTCTTCAAAAAAATTTTTCAAGCGGTCTTCACTAAAAAACGTTTTCCAAAAAATTTTTCAAGCGCTCCACAAAATTTTATCATTCCAAAAAATCGTGCTGTCCTCGAGCCGAGGACAGGCCAATTTTCGAGGACTTGAGGCCTCGAGGCCAAGGCCAAGGACTTGACCTTCGAGGCCAAGGCCAAGGACTTCAAAATGTGTCCTCGAGGACGTCCTCGAGGCCAAGGACGTCCTCGAGGACTCCATCTCTGATTATAATGAATTCGATTTACTGTAATTTATTGAGAGTTTGTTAATTCTCATCCAGTTAATTATTTTTTGCATATTTTTGTTCACTTTTTGTTGCAACATTTCAGGTTGGGAATGCGTCAATGTGAGATTAGTGTCATTTGCAAATAAATGCACTTCGAAATCAGAAGCCAGAGATAAATCATTAATGTAAATAGCAGTGGGCCTAGGGTGGATCCCGGAGGAATACCGCAAAGCACTTTATTTGTAGCCGATTTAGTGCTCTTCATGGTAGTGTATTGTTGCCTATTCATTAATAAACTTTCTATTAATTGTAAGGGTACACCTCTTATACCATATTTTTTTAACTTTGCAATTAATAATCTGTGATCAATGGTATCATATGCTTTAGCCAAGTCTAGAAAAATGGAGCACGTTATTACTTCATTTTCTATGTTTTTAATGAGGTTGTTATATATGTCCACAACAGCATCTGAAGTCGAGCAATTTTTTTGAAATCCGTACTGTTGGGAGCTAATTAGATCGATTTTGATAAAAAATTTGTTGAATTGTTCATACAAACATTTTTCAAAAATTTTTGCAAACGGGCTCAATATTGAAATCGGTCGATAGTTACAGCAATTTTCTCTGTTTCCTGTCTTAAATATTGGAACTATCTCCGCGATTTCAATGCTTGAGGGAAACATCCTATTATGCAGATGTTGAAAAGTTGTGTTAGTTTTGGAGTAATAACAGCAGCTGCCATTTTTATGTATTTTATAGGAATGCCATCAATGCCAGTACTCTTGGAAGAATTAAGTTCTCTAATGTGCATTCTTATTTCGTCTTCTGCAATTGGTTGGATAAATATAGAGTTAATGTTGCTATGTATCAACAACGTTATGTTAAAATTGCATTGTACTGATGGTTTAGAAATTTTAGCTGCCAGATTAATACCAACATTGGTGAAATAATTATTTAACATGTTGCTGACACATTGATTTCCATAAGCATAGTCTTCGGTGCCAGTGGTCATTTTATCGGGGACGTTATTACCGCGCTGTTTACTCACATTAAAAATATTGTACTGCCTGCTTTACAGAATAGCAACGTAATTTATCAATTCTCATGCCACTGTGACAGTCGGTATGTACTCTGTACTTTTTGAAGACTGCAGAACAGAATTAAACTACATGTCCCCAAATCTATCTGTTCTTGCTCTTCTTCCCAAAAGCTTTTACTTCCTGCCCGGCGGTGCAAATATTCCACCCAGACTAATACCCAGTCTCTTGCTTCTGAATCAGCCAATATACTTCATCTTTTGCAAAATCCTACTTATGCTCAACATTTTGATGACAGTAGATTTTCTATTCTTGCCCAAGGCCGCTTACCTTCTCATCTATCTGCTCTTGAAGCCACGTTCATCAAAACTTTTAACCCCGCCCTCTGCCGACAAAAAGAATTTGAGTACGGTACAGCTTAAAGATTCGGCACTAATGACGGTCTCTCATTGGTCCTTTTCCAGCCAATCGCGGCTCGGCCTTTTCCTATAAATAGCCGCTCATTTTCCTGCGCTCTCCGTTCGGAAGATTTTTTTTTGGCAAGTGTCAGACGAAAAGCTTTGAAAATATGAACATTTTAATTAAGGCAATTCACAAGTTCTGTACCATTAACCAACTCTTTAAGTAATCTATTTCGTCTGTATTTTTTAGAGAAGAATATAATTAGGGGAGCTAATGGAAGTAAGTTTGAAAAAAGTGATTGGTATTTAACTAATGCTAAATACCCCCCCTATTTCTGAGCGTATATATTTTTGATGAAACCTATGTTAAGCATTTTTCAATATGCGATCAACTTGATTACCAAGTTTTGGCCTTTTTTAAAGTTTTTTTTTTTTCTGATTTGTGAGATTTATTTTTCACAAATTAGCCCCCCACCCGTAAATAAACGTTTCGAAATATGCTTCCAATCATTTTTTTAATCTATTTCTGAGCAAAGGACAGTCTCAAAAGTGTTGAAAACGAATAAGTTTAATTACTCTGCATTTTCGTTGACAGGCCAATGTGGGGCTATAGCCCACCCCCCTCTGGCTACGCTACTGCCAGGCACTCTGAGTCTCTGTAACCACACCAAAGCAGATTCACTTTTTGGGTTGTTTTTGGAAATCTTTTGTCACGCTTGGTCACCACACCTGGCAGACTGCTTGGCCCAGAGGGAATTAGGCGTAAAATTTCTGTCCGAAGGACGCGACGACACATTGCCAATGCGGGAATTGAACCAGAGGTTTGTAACTTTTCGATCATTAGTCCGACGCTGTACCACTAAGCTATTGCCTCTGTTAAATTCCGCTTTGAATTTAAATTAAATTTATTAAATTAAATTAAAAAAATTAAATTTAAATCTTTTTTATTTAATTCCACTGCTGTGGTATTGCTCGAAGCCATGGCTGACTACAACTTGCGTATTCTACAGCGTAATTTTTTTTTGCTTTTTGTATTTTGCTTTTGGTATTTATCTGGAAAGTACAGTAAGTTCGTCACAAAAACAAAAAATTGCGCCGTCCAACAACTTACATGATCTATTTCCAGATAAGTCTAGAGACAATTTGAAATTAGAATAGCAACACTTAATCTATAGCAGTGCTCAAAAAAATTGCTGAAACTGTCTTGTCTAACACATTGTTTTTGCAATAAGTAATTGGCATTCTCTAGCTATTGTATGCAATAGCGATAAAAAGGATAATTTGTCGGTATTGTCTTGAATTAGTTAGAATAATAACTACAAACTTTCCTTTTTATTGGCCTACTTTGTTAATGTTAAGATTATCATTTTCCTTCCTGCTAATAGTTCGAGTTCATTGCAGCAGATTACAGAATTACAGGTATCACTACCACCAGAAGTGGAGTCCTCGAGGACGTCCTTGGCCTCGAGAACACATTTTGAAGTTCTTGGCCTCAAAAGCCTCAATTCCTCGAAAATTGCCCTGTCCTCGGCTCAAGGACAGCACTATTTTTTAAGTTGTTAAAAGTTTGTGGAGCGCCTGAAAAAATTTTTGGAAAACAATTTTTTCTGGAGATCGCCTGAAAAATTTCTCTGAAGACCTTTTTTTTCGGAGAGCACTGGCGCTTGCGTCCTTGGTCCTTGGCATTGGCCGCGAGCATTCCTGTCCTTGGCCTCGAGAGGGTCTATCTTCGGTAGGGCTGTTCTTGGCCTTGGCATTGGCCTCGGATTTTTTTATGCCCTTGGCTTTGGCCTTGGCCTCGAGCATTGTGTACTCGACTCCACCTCTGACTAGGACTTCTTCACTTAAAAAAACATAACCTAGCAAGATTCCTTACTTCACATGAATGTTAAATATTACAAATTTGTAATATTTAGCAGCATAAAGGCGAATTGTGACAGTATTTTGAAATGCAAAACCTGACTGAAACTCCACGTACTACTTGCGGTGAAGCCACAGTTCGTTGCGTACATTGATGACGTCATTCTCATAATACATAAAAATCGCAATTTTAAGTTTTCGCTGGTTAAACAACTTTTTTACCACAATAAACCTCTAAATGTTGCGGCTGATTAACTTTTTTTTGACGTAGTATTAAAAATAAAAGTAGCAAATTTACCTAGGTACTTGATCTTTAAAAGTCAAAGCCGTTTTGATTATGTATAATATTTTGTTGAGTGCATGATTGAACGAAATTTCAGCGGAAGCTGTTAAACACGCCCAGCTTGACGCTGAAAATAAGGCGCGTGTAAATATGCAAATATTCAAGAGTAGTTTTGTTTAACTTGCAGCAGTATGTATTAAGCAACACTTTGAGCTTTAGCTGATAAAATTCTAAGCTTGTAGCAAATGAGAGTTTAAAATAATGTAGACTTAGAGCTAAGTGTTCGTATTTGTCTTGTGGATATTATACCGCTCACTTTTTACAGCTTTTCATAACATTTGTGCTTGAGATTATGTACACCAAATACAGTTTTGCTACTGCCGATCATAACTACATTCGCAAAAGTTTTTTTGGCACTTAAATGTTGTCGTTATCTATGCATGGAAAAATGAGTTCAATAAAAGTCTATTATTTTCCAGTATATAGCTTTCCTTCGGTATAAATTCGTTATAATTAAATCGCTTGAACTTTATTTCTCCAAACACGCAAAACAGCAAACCCTTGATGAGCGTGAAGTGTTAAACCCTTGAAATGTGATTGCAGAAAAGGTAGAATTGTTTTATATGTTGTACAGCACAGTATTACTGTTTTGATAATTTGTGCACAATATTTGAAAAGCTTGTTCGTGGTACAGAATTTTAAAATAGCTTTTAATAGCGTCGGAGCTATCATTTCCACTCTTTAAAAAATGCGTAGCGTGGAAAAAGTCTGGTTTAGATTGAATGTTTTTGTCCAGGTTTCTTCATGACTCTACGCTGGAATGACGAAGAACTAAAATGAGGTGATATAGAAGTTCATTACACTGAAATTGACAATGGGTTGTTAATACGACGTAAGATGCTGCAAAAATCACCTAAAATAGCATAAAGTTAATGCAAAAATATTGGAAATTTATTGTTGTATTTTGGTTGTTTGAAATACCCATTTCTCAAAGAGTGGAAATGATAGCTCAGACACTATTGAAAAGCAATTTTGAAGTACGTGCAGTAATATACGCTGCAGCAGCAAGCAGAATTATATGAATTTAGCTGCTTATTGATTTATGAATTTAGCTACTTATTATGAATTCAGTGGTCCCGAAACCAGGGGGGGATGGGGGGATATATCCTCCCCAACAATTTGACTGTATACACCCCAACAATTTGAGTATGGTCTTCATCTGCATCCCCTCCAATAATTTGACTCTAGAGTGCATCTTAGCGCAGGTAAGTACTTAAAAAAAGTTTTCCATTACTGGTGAAGCCCCCCCCCTTTTTTTTTTTTTTTGGTCTTCACCTGAATCCGTGGAAAAAAGTGTTCCATTTCTAGTGAAGATCTTTTTTTTGGTCTTCACTTAATTTGCTCACTTGAAAAGAGTCTTGGTCGAGGTACAGTACATCTCCTTCAAAGTTGAAAATATGGCAAAATCTGGGTAAAATTGCAAATTATCCCCGACAATGCTCAACAAAGACTTGCACCACTGTATGAATTTGTCTACTTTTTGATATTCCAACTTATTGCTCGCCTCAGCAAACAAGATCAAGCCACAGAAGAAAGCAACATAATTTTTTTTTAGTTTTTGTTAGGTTGTGCAAGGGCAGAATAAGAGTAATGAAAATGTACGAAATAATTCATGCTAGATCGAAAAAGATATTAAACCTTAGACAGAGTTTAAAATCGAGAAAGTACGAGCTTATGTTTAATTTATTTTGAGCAGAAATTTGATACGCCCGGCGTCCAACTAGCGCAAGCTGCCAGTTGGTTGAAATAAACTAAGGATATGCTTGAACGATCGCGATTTTATGCCCAGTTTAGACTGGCGGGAAAGTTGCGATGCAAAAATCCGTAAATCGGTTTCCAGCGATGAAATGAAATCATGCTTGATCAAATATTTGGTTAGTAGTAGTAAGTAAGCTTAGTAGCAAGCATAGGTGGGCACGGTACTTTGCAAAAGTACTGCGGTACCGGTGCTCGGTACTTTGCTAAAATTAGTGCCGCGTTACCGGTACCGGTGCTTTCAAATTAAAAGTACCGCGGTACTTTTGCAGTACTTTTTTTTGAACATTAAACGAAAAAAATTCGACTGATTGACCTCGTTTACGGGATTGTAAATCATCACTTTTAGCCATTAGGTTCGTTTCCGCGACTAGAGCGCACTGCGTATGACCTACGGTTTGTTTTACAGAAAGTTTGCAGTAGAATAGTAAGCAGTTGCAGTTTTAGTATTACTACTATAGGGAGTACAAAGTACTAACTAGCGATGGAGTTGACTCGATAAAGTATCTAACTTATACGGACTACGGTCATCGGGCTAAGTATTCTACAACAGTTCTTGCAGAGGTGGAGTCCTCGAGGACGTCCTTGGCCTCGAGGACATATTTTGAAGTCCTTGGCCTTGGCCTTGGCCTCGAAGCCTCAAGTCCTTGCCCTTGGCCTCGAAGCCTCAGGTCTTCGAAAATTGCTCGGTCCTCGGCTCGAGGACAGCACTATTTTTTGAACAGTTGAAATTTCGATAGAAAACCCCAGAAACCTCGCGGAAAATTTGCGAACACCTTTTTTGTTTTCCTCACTTGGAGCATAGGCGTAGCCAATGGGAGGGGAGGGAAGGGGCCCGTGTCTCCCTCAATTGAAATTTCACCAATGACAAAAATGTGACGAAAAAGCCTATTGTTTATTCCGTTTCAGTTTCTTTTTAGCATTTTTCGATTACAACAGTAACTAACAACAATATGGAAGACCAGGGGCCCCGGGCTCCCCTCAATTCAATTTTTGCCAGCCAATTTAAACGTGCAACCCGGAAGAAATGGAGAGTTTTTGTCATAAAAGTTGCTATCTCAGGTCCACATCTAGCCTTTTTATGAACGTAATGCATTAATCAGGGCCAGATCTACCGTAATATGGCGCAGTACCAGCAAGGGGCCCCACGCTGAAATCGTGAGATTTTTTTTGGTCTTCACCTATATTTGGCAGAAAGATGTTGCGAAAATCTCCTCAATGCAAGGGGCCCAGCGAGATGTAAATCCGGCCCGGCAATAACTCGGTTAGTAGGCGTAACCATCTATTGTACCATTTTTCAATAACAATTCACTATTTCACCTCCAACCTCGCCGGTTTTTACGCACGAGATACTTTAAAAAAATTAATCATGGAAAATGCTGATTGAAGAAATCATTGAACTTCAATTGAGGGGACCTGGGCCCCCTGACCAAACATGTACTCCTATAACTGGTTATTTTCATGACAAAACAAAAACCTCTAAGGAAAATCTTCAAGTGGAATATTATTTAATGCTAAAATGTAGCAAGAGACATTGCGCCTCACTTCCCCCTACCTGGACCAAATCGCTTACAATTAAAATCTAACTCCAAGATGCCAGATGTTAAACGTATTTTGAACTTAAGTTGCGAGTAAAAGAGGGATTAAACAATCTAATTTTTTCAATTGGCTTTCAAATGTCAAAAATCTAGTGCTTTCAAATGGCTCTGAACACCTGCGAAATGTGATTTAATGGCATTAAAACAGCTTTTTTTTCCAAAAAATCGTCCAACGGCTGGGGGCCCCCGCCCCCAGACCCCCGTCTGCGATACCTTTGAGTTACACTAGCTTTCTCAACACGTTTCCAATGTTAGATATTTGCGCTTTTCAAGTATTAGTTTAATCCCTCTCTCTTTGCAAAATTCTGGTTACCTGCCTACAGGCAACGATTTCAGATCTTCCACCCTACGATATCTTTGTCCCACAAAAACTTCCTGTTGGGAAAAATTTTGATGACGTCATTGCATGTGAGTTGTGATTTAGGTCACCCCCAATCAAAAATTCTGGGTACGCCTATGAATTGAAGATCACCTAAAAAACTTTTTTGAAGACCTTTTTTTTGGAGAACACTTGCGGCTCTGTTCTTGGCCTTGAGCATTCCTGTCCTTGGCCTCGAGAGGGTCTGTCCTCGGAAAGGCTTGTCCTTGGCCTGGGCCTCGGATTTTTTTGTGTCCTTGGCCTTGGAATTGGCCTCGAGCCTTGTGTCCTCTACTCCACCTCTGATATCTTGTCACCAGTACTAACCAAACAGCAGTCATCTCTAAAGCATCACGTGCGTAAGTTGGCACTGAAGGCTACTCTGACGATACATCAGCTACCAATTATTGCACAAGTGCCATTCACACAAAACTTAGAAACTGGGAGATAAATTGCACTTTTGACAAAGTGAGCTGTTTTGGTTTGTTTTTAGTTGATTCGTTGCTTTTTGGATTTCTTATTTAAAGCTAGATGGGAGCTTACAAGTTGCCTGCCTATAAACGAACGACTCATGTTAATGGTGATTTTTAAAAAATCCTTTTGTTCCCCCGTAATAAGAACAATTTCAAAATTACAGCATTTTTTATTGCTGTTGTATAGCATATTTATTCTCTTGTCACAGCACAGCGTTAGACGCTAATTATTGGACATTCCACACGCTTTCACTGTGATAATTACTTCGTGCTTGGAGGAATTTGCACCTGCTTAAGAGTTTCTAGTTTTTCAATGTTCCGTGAATTTCGATTTCTTGCCACTGAATTTGTTGCTTGTTCGAAGCCACAAGTAGAGATAATCATCGTATAGCGCCCTATCCAAGGACACAACAACGTAACCAGAGTGTGGGTTGAACACAGATTATGCAATTAGGGCTGTCGCAAAAAAGCTTCGGCACTTTTGGCCACGCTTTTGGGGAACTCTCAAGAAAATTCTTGTTCTCTTCTGAATATAAAAAAAATTAACTGTTTAGCTAAAGCCGTTAAAACATTTATTTTTTGTAAGGTTCAATTTCGGGGGTTCTAAAAGACAGAGCTGGGCAAGTCCGCAAGTTAGTCCGCAAGTCCGCAAATCCGCAATTGCGGACTAACAAAAAAAGTTGCGGACATGCGGACTTGCGGACTTTGGCATTTTAAATTGCGGACTTGCGGTTGCGGACTATTTTTAATTTTAGTCCGCAATTCCGCAAGTTTTATACAAATATTGAAAGTCCTTTCTATTTTTGTAAAATATTTATGCTTTTACCCGGTCAAGCATAAAACATCAATTTAATTCCTTTTAGTTTAAGTTCGGCAAAAATATCAAGTTTTTCGAGTTCAAGCTGACAAATATACTAAGTCTGCTTTTTAGCTTAATTGCTTTCTTTTTGTTGACATGCAGTTTGTTCGAGTTCAACACAGCAACCGACTTTTTTTGAGTTTAAGTTCGATTTGGCAGCCCTTGTTCAAAGTATGACTTTTTTTTTACCGTGAATTCACAAAATTAGTCATTGTTCTATCGTTTTTTGTACTGGTAGCCAGTGCCGTCGCTACGTTGGGGCCCAGGGGCGCGGTACCTCCCCTAACGACTGCTTGTGCCGCCCCATTTCGGTTTACTCAGAATGATTTTTTGGAGCATCATCACGCAACGACAAGACAACAGGCAATAATGGAAAAAGGAATAATAATTTTCAAACATAATTCTCGTCTGAAGTTTTCTCGATTGTTTGCAAAATTGCTGGCCACCAACTGCTTGACATAAATGTGACCCAATAATCCGTCTTATTAACACGCCTTCATGGATGTGTCGCGGAATGGGGATATATGCCTACAGAAGCGTTACCGGTATTTCGTTAGTGATAATGATCTGAAACAATACGTAAAAACATTTTTTTAAAAGACCAGCTGTTTTTAGAGCACATTCAAGATTTATTTTAAGTCGCTGTCAGTCGCGCAACCAGGGGGAAGGGGCTAAGGCGGCATCAGCCCCGTTTAGCCAAGTCATTTAGAAAATATAACCAAAAAAAGAATAAGCGTTTAAACCTGTTTTTGAGTTGACTTGAAGTATATGGGGGCTCAAGAGGCTAGACAATTTAAATCTTTCAATGAACTCTGAAGTTTAGCAATTTACTGTAACTATTGATATGGTTTTAAAACGTGTAAAATGTGATTGAAATGTCGTTATAAAATCGCAATTTTTGCCGAAAAATCGCAAAAATCACCCAGCAACTGGGAACTCTGCCCCCTCTGTGACATGCTTTAGTTGCAACGGTTTGTTCAGCACGGGACCTAAATTAGACAATTTTTGTGCAAAAAAAAATTTACTTTTGGTTCAAGCCCCTCTCTCTTAGCAAAACCCTGGTTGTGCTTCTGGTCGCATTCACTCCTGCTGGCAGATTTTTCAAGCGATTGTACGGGCCGCATACGAAACGAGCTAATAAACGCTGCCAGGCTTATGTGTGTCTTTTTTCAACAATAAATACAAAATTGTAGCTGTAAAATATCAGTTTTTATGTGCAAAAGTTCAGTGTATTTTAATAGTGCCCCCCATTTTCGGATAAGGCCCCTCACTTCGTTTGGTCTGGCGACGGCACAGCTGGTAGCGTGTGGTTACCGCGTTCCTATAGTAGGCCTGTTTATAGAAACTAGGAACTGAAAATTTAGTAATGTGATTAGTGATATAAATGTTTTTGCCTTCTACTACATTAACCTTTTCCTGCCGCAAAAAAAAAAAAAGATTTTTTAGAATATCTTGTTGTAAGCGGAAATACGGATTGTGCTTTGCTATTTGATGGCTTCTCACTGTAATCCAATGGCTTTTAATCTTCGGATCCCTAGCTTCATTGTAGCGCTTTTAAGGGTTCGTCGGTGGGCTGTGCATTATGCTTTCATGCAGTTTAGGCACCTACTGTATAAGCATAAGCGCAAACAGGAGAGCTGGGGGCTGCAACCCCCTTAGCCAAGTCACTTAAAAACTTTAACTAAAAATACAAACGTTTAAATCTGATTTGAGTCGGACCTGAGAGTAAGAGGAGTTGGGCAATCCTTAAGTTTGCCATTCGAAAAAGCAGCTCAATAACAAGTCATGCTACAGTACATTTACTAAAATCAACGTTGGTGAGTAATTTTTTTTATTGCGTGGAATGTATCCACCATACGCTTGCTATGCTTCCCACAAGTCACAACTTTTGACTTATGTTTGCTAATCAACTATGAGCAGATCGGTTCGTGACATGGTTGATTGCAAAACTTTTCTACTCGGTTCATAAAAAGTTGCGGACTTGCGGTGCGAACTTCAGATACAGTATTACGAAGTTGCGGACTTGCGGTTGCGGGCTTCAAGATTTACGAAGTTGCAGACTTGCGGTTGCGGACTTCAAGAATTACGAAGTTGCGGACTTGCGGTTGCGGATTCTCGAATCCTGAAACGTCGTTGCGGACTTGCGGTTGCGGACTAAGCTTTTAAACGTGCAATTGTGGACTTACGGTTGCGGATTAAGAAAATTGAAATTCTTTTGCGGATTTGCGGACAGCGGACTTAAAAAAAAAACTTGCGGTGCCCAGCACTGCTAAAAGAGGTGTAATTTCATAAAAATTGATTTCTGAGGATTTAATTTGTGGGGTTTCCACGGAGGTGGCACCCAAAAATTTTAAGTGACAAAACCATGTTTTTAACTCGACAATTTTGTACAAAACTTAGATTGCGTTGTTTTGCCCTTTAGAACTTATTAGAAGAGCGTACAATGTTCAGAAAGAAAAAAAAAACTCATCGCGGCCAAAGCCAAAGTGGGATTGGTGCAGATAAAAGGATTTTTTGAGTTAATTTTTCTATATAAGTATTATCGGGTGAAATACTTTTGGCCGTATTATACACCGTTTGTGAATGAGAACATCTTCTTCGCCAAACGTTCAAGGCATATTTAAAACCAAAAGCTTATACAAATGAAGGCCGGCAGTAACGTGCAGTAAACTTTTCTTCATGCAGGCGCGTAGCCAAAAATCTGTGATGGGGGGATGCGTTGCGGGATCTGGGCGCGGATCCCCCAACCACGGGAGGCAATTGGAGTCTTGGGGCAAGATCTCCAGCCACCGGAGGCATAGGGTGTGGGGGTCGGATACCCCAGCACTCGAAAAAAAACTTTTTTTTTGGCAAAATTAACTTAATTTTAGACTTATTTTGCTAAAAATTAATGCTATTAATACGTGGCATAGAAATTAGCAGAGCAAAAAATGAATATACCGTACTAGTAGCATAAATGGGCTTTGTAGGAGGTAGCTATCGCTACCATTTCAGCTCTCTTGTTTACAAGTTGGTAAATCATAAAATTCTATTTTGGTAAACCTCTCAAGGAGTAACCTATCAAGGCTATATTTTATAGTGAAAGATACTGTATATAGGTAAAGGGGGGCTAATCGAAGGAAGGTCGAGAGAAGTGGTTGGTAATTAACTTATACTGAATGCCATCCCCCCCTATTTCTGCGCTTAAATACTTTTTTTTTTTCATAAAACCGATGTTAAGCATTTTTCAATGAGCGATCAGATTTGATTACCAATTTTCGACTATTCTTTAAAGTCTTTTTTCTGATTTACAGGTTTTATTTTTGACAAATTAGCCCCCTCGCCCTTCAATAAACGTTTCAAAACATGCTTTAAATATTTTTTTATACTTCCCCCGCGCGCTCCCTGGCTTCGCTACTGTATTTACGCCTTATGTGATAAGTATTCATTACGTAAGTCGTCTCTTACGATTTTTTCTTAGCGGTTCTACCTTTGTTTCGCTGGTGCATGAATACTGGTTATGCATCCTTTTGCCATTGCGAGAAACCGTCAATTTTTCAGATAGGCCAGAAAACTGCTTACGCCTATTCCCTGCGGTGGTAGTAGCGAGTAAGACCAACAGTTAAACACTAAATTAAGAAAAAAGATTCGTTGTTTATTCGGTTTATTCGCAAGCATTTTTACAACGTTTCAGTTTTTATTACGTTCGTAAAATCCCTACTAAAAAATAAAACAAAACTAAAGTACCGGTACCGCCAAAAAATAGCAAAGTACCGCGGTACCGGTACCGGTACCACAAAAGTACCGACGGTACCGGTACCAAGAAAGTACCGCGGTACTGCCCACCTATGGTAGCAAGTAAACTACTGAGTTGAGCGAAGACAACCGACAATTTTTCAGTTTATTTTCAAATGAGAAGCTTGAAACCATAGAGTTGTTTATAAAGGGCTAAATGGTGGTTCTTGCAGAGTGCAGACTGCAGAGTGGATATAGCTAGGCCTTGTTTTTCGCAGATTTTTGTGATATTTCGAGTTGTAATTTACTGTAGGATTTAGAATTTGCGATCGTGTTTGCAGCGAATTTGGTTAAACTTCGACGTAGAGGAGCCTTTGACTCAACTTCGACGTTGAGAAGTCTTAGACTCTGAGACCGAACAGCTATATGCTTTGCATCGTGTCTGCCACGTTTCCACTAAATAAAATAAATGCACCAATCTGCCTTTTGATTTATTGGTTCCAATTTACCGTTGTGTTCCGCGTAATACACAGTTTAAAGCGAACTCTCTTTTTCAAGTCAAGCTAGACCATTTCGGTCTTTGAATAGGGGTTTACGACCTAATTAGAAGCTTTAAAAATTCTGATGTAATCCAAGGCGCATCTTAATTGTGCAATTCATAGTAAAAAATACGTGAAACTGACAGATACCGTATTAAGCAGTTATCCTAACATCGAGAAAAGAATTTAGCAGCTGAGGCTTTTTCTTATAACACCATCAAATTTTAACTATTTGAACCTTGAGCGCTGTCCCAAGAAATTATTACATTATTATTAAAACTATGACCCTCCAACAATCACGTCGGTTTTCCAAGTAATTGCGTAGTTAAAATCAACAAGAATAAAGTGATAATGTGTTGCGCGTGGCTCGGTCAATGTCACTGTTTAATAGCAAAACAATCATATCGTCATCAAACGATTTAAAAAACTCTTATGTTTATTATACTTGGGTTGTTTTGCCAAAGCGTGTAGCGGGTTTGCAGGACCCTTCTCATTATTACGTCGACAGGGACACATTTTTTTTCAGAGTTTGTTGTAATTGTGCGAACCGGTGACAAAACTGTATCTGATTTGACCAACCCGAGATTTGAAATTCATACCTCTTGCCTAAACAACTGTTTTGGATACGAAATCAGTTTCGGACTTGATAGTTTGATTAGTAAATCAATTACCGAAATAATTTGTTAAGGCACGATTAGATTAGGATAAGTTGTGAAACACCTCATCAATAAAAACTCATCGAGTGTGATGTTTGAACTTTTTCAAGGTAATTTAATCACGCTTTTCTGAGGCTTTGTTAAGCCCTAAAATACTATGAAAACCAAACGAAATTTGCTCTTCCCGCATTTTTGGTTGTTATCGGTTTCGAGATTCCCTTCGCCGGATTCACATTGCGTGAGGTCCCTGGCACTTCTGAGATCGTCGTTGTATTTTCCAACCGAATTAAAGTAAAAACTAAAAAAAGACTTCGCCACATTTTTATTGCAACCCTCATTAAGATCGAGGCCCTTGCCATTGTGCCATTGAGCCATATGGTAAATCTGAGTCCGGAGATACTCATACTATATCCTATTGTCATGAGTAGTTAAATATAACAGAAACTGCGAAACAAACACAGAAAAACAGGGAATTACGTTATGTTGGAGGTGATGAGAGTATATGGGTCGTTCAATGTCATTCACCGATACTATACTTGCTTTGAATCACACCAACTAGTGTAAAGGTTTACAGGGCCTATCTTTGCGTTATTGCGCCATCTGAAAACTCAGATTTTTTTCGTAGAATTATTGCAGCTGTTGTGAACCTTTGGCAACACTGTATCCAGTTCGACCGGCCCGAAATTTAAACTTCATATCTTCTGTTCCAAAGACAAATGCGTTACTGCTTGACTACCTTATCAAACCTTTTATTTAGGAAGTCAGCAATTCTCGATTAAATGGGTAGATCCTTAGACCAGACCAGGAGCGTAGCCAGGGTCATTGGTTTGTCGACCAAAATGCACAATAAAAAAAATACCATGTTTTTAGCAGTTCTGAACCAGTCTTTTGCAGTGGCATGTACTCCAAACTTATTTTTTAAGCATCTTTTGAACCATTTATTTAGAGGGAGAGGATTAATTTGTCAAAAACTCAACTTACAAATTAGTAAAAATTTTGAAAAAATGGCGAAAACTATGTATGCAACCAAATATGATCGCTTGTGGCTTAACATATGGTTTCAAAAAAAGACGTAGGGATAGAGGTATATTCAGTATTAGCGAATTACTAATCACTTTTTTCTGATCTTTTTCCATTAGCCCTCCCTCCTCCACAATTATTTTCTCCGTAGCATTGTGATTTTCTAAAAAAATTAATCTTTGAGATTTTTTCGAATTGCTGGATTATAAATGTTATGATTTACCTGCTTGTAAGAGGGATGAAAATTTTTGCCATTAGCTAACGCCTACTTAGCTTGTTTACGCAAACAGTTAAGTCTGTATGGGGTACAGCACATGGGATCGTTCAATAGGGCTACATACAGGTAGCAGTAAATAAGAAAGTGGGGCTTTACGAATGGCACCCCATACTTAAGCATGTTTTTGCAGGTCTAAGTTCTATGCCACGTCTTTGAAGCAATAATTTCTATCAAAAATAATCTTAATATTAAGTTATTTTAGCAAAAAATTTTTTGTAATTTTTGAAGCGTACCCCAGACTATTAACACAGCCTCCTGTATTGCAGATTTTTGACTACCCTCTTGAACCAGTTGCTAGAACAATTTGTTAAGGCACAAATAGCGCGATGTGAAGTACCTGATCAGTGAAATTCTTCAACAATTACGTTAATCTTTTCAATGCTTTGTTAAAAGAAATTCAATCATCTCGCTTTTCTGTGGTTTTTGTTTAACGCTAAATATACAGGGTGTCTCAAAAGTAAGTATACACTTTCAATTTTAATTTGCTTTTCAACTGCTTATCATAGGGCATTCATTTCTTCAGAGAAAATAGTGTGGATAAGTAGTAAAATTTAGGTATTGTTTGCATTTTTCATCAACTCGCAGAATGACAAGGAGATTAACCCAAGAAATGAGGTTCAAAATTGTTGTTTGACTAGAAGCATTTGGATCAGCAAGGCAAACTCAGCGCACCTTTAACAGGGAATTTAGTTTTTTCTTCCCAGAGTTGAGAAATAATGCTTCGGTTGAAAACTGTTTCTTTCGGCTAGATAAAGCTCCTGACATTATGCCAGAAATGTCTGAGATTACTTAAATCAGTTGCTTTTCGATAGGTGCATTGCGCGTAGAGGTTCTTTGGAATAGGCCACTCGTTCACCTCACTTAACCACATACGATTTGTTTCTTTGAGGTTTCTTTAGGAGTAAAGTTTACTCCACACAGCCTCAAAACCTTGAAGAGTTGGAACAAAAAATTAGAGTATCGTGTGGATTAGTTAAACAAGATTTATTGCAAAGTGTCGGGCAAGAATACATCAAAAGATGGCTGAAATGTCTCGAAAATGATGGTTCCCACGTAGAGGTCTAATATCTTGTCAGCAAGTAAATTCAACCATGGTAATCTGTTTCTAGTAGTTTATAGAATATTTTTGTAAACTTTTGACAAATTTGAATAAGCCATTAGAGTGTTATTCAAATTTTAATGTGTATATATACTTTTGAGACACCCTGTGTATTAGCAACCAAGCGAAATTAGGTCTTGCCGCATTTTGCAGTTATATAGGTTTAGGAATAATGTGCTCGTTGTCGTGGGTGTGTAGAACGAAAACCGTAAAATAGAACAACAAAAAAAAATTAATTGAAACAGCGTATTCTTTTCTTGCTATAAATATCATTTTAGTTGCCAGCATTTAGTTCAAAACATAAATACTGAAAGTGAATGCGACAGCCTCACCTATTTACTGGTGCAGCCACAGTTTATTACTTGACTGTATATAAACATAGGTTTCGAGACAGCTTGAAGATAAATGCACTTCCGTGCTTTTTTAGAATAGTTGAACCGCGCATCAAGAAAAAAATCGAAGGCAGTTTTTAAATTTTAGTATTTCTTTTTCATTCATTTCACTACACTGTATATTAAATATGCTAGCTTTGATATAACTCAACCAATAATTTAAATTCAACTTGACAGTAAATAATAATTATTTTTTCGGAAACGTTCTCTAATTTTAAGCGCATGCGAAACGCAAGACTTGATTTTGTATTTTTAAGTTGTTTTAGTTGTTGTATCAGAATGATTTATTCATTGATATATTATAAACTACACCAAACAGCTTGTTCTGATTTTTACTCATTAAAACTTGCAAGGCCAGTTATCATTTCAGCACGCTTACGTACTCGTTCCCATTAGGAAGGTACAGTACAAAGCAAAAAGAAAAAGCAATGTTTTTGTTTAATCTTTGGTTGCTAAAAGTGATACCGATAAGTAACTGAAGTCGCTGGCTAAGCGGTACAGGGATCGTTGCTGCAGAGTGCAAGACAAATGTCTGAAATCACTTAAATATTATAAAATTTTTGAGGAGGTAATAACTTCCTAGAAGGAAAACACAAATGTGAAATTCTAGAAAACACAAATCTATCATCATGGTGCTGCTGTAAAGAAGGGAGAGTCATAAAAACAAGTTTTTGTCGAAACATTAAATAATCACCAATGCAAATAAAAAAAATGTTTCCGATGAGGATTTGAATTTCTTTGAGAAATTTTACATTTCGTTCTTTTTGTTATCTAATATTGTTTTGTTACGTTGAGGCTGACATTTTCTTCTATTTTCAAATCTCAAGCAAACAAAAATGTTCATACGATAATACGTTCATACAATAATACCTCCATAAAGTAAAAACTTAGCTGATTTTAAAAGTGCTTTTAGCTGGGATTAGAGCAAAAAGTTGTAAACATGCCGAATAGTTCAGGCAAATTCCGTGCGAACTTGAAAAATGATTCAATTTTCAAACCAGGCTCGACAATGCTCAAAACCTTTAAGATATGTGTAAAAAACGTATAGAGTTAATTTTTTCTTTCTTTTAATCAACTTTAGCCTGCTGAGACTGAATAAAACTGCCTGTTTATAATTAATAGTGATACAGCCATAACAATGTACTTGTAATTGCACTGATGCTTAAATTAAGTCTTTATTAAGAGTTGCAAACTTATTTCGATTATGTTTTTATGGCCATCTGAAACACAACGCACGTATCAGACTCGAACACGAGCCAGTAACAAAAAACTGGCCCGACTAACAACTCTTCAAGAGCATAAAAAAACAGTAGATGAAACAATTTGAAGATTAAAAAACTTACTACCTTCAGAAGTTTTGTCTCATACAGTAAAAGATTTTGTAGGGTTTTGAACATAGTTTTGAAATTTTGACCCTTAGCTAACTGGTTCATATTGCTATCATAAGAACACTCGTTTATACTTTCATTTTTCTTTGATTAAACAATATTTCAAAAGTTTCGATTAGAAGCATCGATTGTATTACAAAAAAATTAAATAGCCTGTTATTTTTTTCAGTTGTTTTTAGAATAACATTGTAAACTTTAATGGTTTGCTTCTTTGTTGTTTAGTTTAGTTCTAAGTATTGGGAGATCAAGCAAAGAAAGGAAATTACGAGTATGTGGTTGAGTACGGAAATACTACGGCAGTGTTTCCCTTTCATCCAAATCAACTTAAGGATAAAGCTAAAAATCATTTCAGTATAAAACATGAATCATTCAACATCTCAATTGTTGTCACCAGGAATATAAATTAAATGAAGTTTATTAGTTCAACTGGTGGGGCAGAAAAACTTTTTATGCCAACGTTTCGATAGGCTATGCTCAAAGCATGTACTACCTATCTTCGTCAGGGCTAGAATGCAAAGTTGAAAAACAAGGAACGATAGATGCGAAAAATTACGTCACAAGTGAATCTTACGTTAACGCAAAAGTTATAACAAATTGGAAGCGAAGAACTGACAGATTGGCGGAGCGTGAAAAACAATAATATTACGTCATGTGGTTTGAAGTAGAGTTGCCAAATAAATGCTAGGGAACTTGTCATTTTGCTTATCATTCATAGTGTTGGGAATTTGGTTAATGAAATACGACTCGATAAAACGGCGTTTTGTGAAGTCAAGTTCGAAATCTAGAATTTTAGCGTTGGTCCAATCCATGGAATTGTTCGTTGTCAAAAACATGCTTAGTTAGTGCTGACTTATCGAATCGTAGATGCCGAATGTCTGCTAAGTGTTCTTTTTTGCGGATGGAAAAACTGCGTTTTGTTTCGCCAATGTACGAGAAGTCGCAGTCATGGCATGGAATTTGATATACTGCTCCTTGTCGCATATTAGGGTCCACTGAGTCTTTGTGATGAGCGAGTTTCTTGCCAATGGTGTTGCACGGTTTTAATACGGTTTTAACATTATGGTTAGACAAACAACGCCGTATTTTTTGTGTCAATCCGGGGTAGTATGGTATAATGGCAAAGCCTTTGAATTGTTGTTCTGTGCGGTTTGAAGGTTTCTTGATGAGGGTCGTGTTTGGGTACGAGTTCAATTTTAAAGTATCTTTTACGTGCTTGATTTCATCTTGACGGTTTTTCTTGGTAGAGCAAAGAGCATTGGCCCGGTCAATAAGTGATCGTACAACGGATTGTTTGTGTTCCAAAGGATGGTCCGATCGAAAGTTTAAATATCGGTTGCTGTTGGTTGGTTTTCGGTAGACTGATGTGGAGAATTTGCCATGTTGATTAAAGCCTATCGAAACGTTGGCATAAAAAGTTTTTCTGCCCCACCAGTTGAACTAATAAACATCATTTAATGAATCATTCAAGTTTAAAGCTTATTATGAAAAACACAAAATTTAGGCAGAAGTTACTGATATGGAAACGCTTCCTGTTGAATGCACTTTAAAACTTGTTATGGGTAAGTACTATTTGTAGTTTTATTCTGAATTGATTTTTTTTTTAAGTTTATAAAACTTTTGAAATTCATTAAATATATAGTTACAACCACAAATACAAAATTATTCTGGTTCAGCAAACCGTGATTTTTACTATGCAAGTCGTTGCATATATGCAACGCTAGGATAAAACAGCATAAAGTCGTCATTTTCAATGTGCAAGTGGGAATGTGTAAGCAAATGACAGACTGTAAGTTGCAGTCGATAATTCTGGTCGTCAAAAGTGTTCCTTGCATAAATGGAAGTAATCCCTAACTTACCTGGTTTGTGATTTGCAGTGGTTAGCTGGTAAAATACTTAGCTTTGTCCTAACTTAACGTTAGACAAGCGGTTGTGGTAGTTTAGGTAGACCTACTAAAGTTCCATTTGACCAATAGATGCACACGCAAATTTGCTTGCTAGAAATAAACGGACGCGATGCTTTAACATAACTACATTCTTACTGCAAAGCTGGGAAACAAAAAAATTGTTCTGCACTTTCCACACAATGCAAGATTGTAACGATCAAACACCGATTTGCTCACTCAAAACAAATTTATTTTCTACACAAGACGCGGGAAGTTTTAAAATCAACAAATAATGTTTTACTTTGAGTCAAAAAGCAAAGCCTTAAGTATATTGTTGCTTGTTTTGAGATTTTCATCTTGTGTGCAGTAGCGTAGCCAGGCGGGGGGAGCTCTCCCTATTCGCATGTCGACCAAAATGCAGAATAAGAAAAATACCACCTGTTTAGCACTTTTGAGACTGCTTTATGCACTGAAATGGATTAAAAGAGTGATTTAAAACATCTTCTGAAACATATATTCAGTGGGGGGGTGATTTGTCAAAAATAAAAGTCACCATATATATGAAACTTTGAAAAATGGCCAAAAATAAGCAATCAAATTTCACCGCTGGTGTAAAACTGTTAAACATAGGCATAGGTGGGCAAGTTAATGCAAAACGTTAGCTTCGTTAACAACTAGTCCGTTAACAAACTTCACACCTCCGTTAACGTTAATCCGTTATTTTCAGCTTTAATTAACGGAAGTTAATAAAGTCCGTTAATTCGTTAACATTTTGAGTGTAGTTTACATTTCTTCTTATTCACTCGCTTCTAGAACGCGTATTGACGCTGTTGAGCTGATTGTAAGGAAATATTTATTGCTGTGGTGGTCTTTTTGTGTTTTGGAAGTTACATTTTACAGTCTAATATAATATCAGGTTAAAAATAAGTTCAAATGCTCTAGCGAAGCTGCGATCGGAAAATCTTTGGAAATCGCAAACAGCGATAATTGTTAGAACTTTGAGGCTGCAGCTTATTATTTGCCTCAAAAAGACACTACTTTCTTTGCTTTCTTTCAAAAAACTCGTGCTAATACGCAACAAGTGCTACCGGTGCAAACTGGGAGGACATGACAGAACGTGCTAGCGAGCTCGTAAAGGCTATTCTCGCTCGCTAAAAAGCGCTAACGAACACAAAATCTTCGTAGACAAACTGCAATTTCTGAGCCGTCTCGCCCAACACACGTTAAAACAGTTCGCTCGAATTTTTTTGCGAGATATTTCGTTACTTGTGTTAGCTGGTAATAAATACTCTCCTTGTGACGTCAGATGCATTTCTTCTTCAAAATAATGCGTTCAAGCGTACTGTATGTACTGCATTTGTTAAGGAAAAAGATACCATAATCTATGCGTTATTATTCCATGCAAGGAAATTCCTCAGCTGATGATAATTAGTAAGTGAACGACAGAATCTAATTATATTTTTGGATCAATGTGAAATAAGAATAACTTTTTCCATACTATAATTTTTTTAAACAACGTTAAGTGCCCTTGAGGTTGTTGGTGGGTAAACTCATATGTTAACAATAACTATAGGTCTTTAGGTTTCAAAATTTTTCAAAAATGAGCAAGTCGGAGTACACTCATTCTTTTTAGAACCGGTAAATCTTGAGTTGAGACTGGCTGTTTTTAATTTTTTGCCGATATTCAGTCTCATTTGTTCTTGATTTTGCAAAACTTTTGAGAGCATCGATATCAATTTTAGCGGGCATGTTTGAAACACTGTTTAATTCCTATTGCTCTGTCTGCTTAAGTGAAGGCTTTCTTCTTGCTTTTGCAGAATCGTAAAATCGCAAAAGCGAAATAGCAAGCTTTTTTCAAGTTGAACAACTGCCAAAAAAAATTCTCAATTGCTTGCGCAGAGCTACGTAGCTTTATAATCTTGAATAGTAGCAATTTTGTTTGCAAATACAAGAAAATCACTGAAATTTTATCGCTTTAAATCAGCACAAATTTTAGTTTCTTTGATTAGTTTGAATTTTTTTATGTTTGTTTTTGGTTTATTTTGCTCCTGAGGCTGGCATTGTTTTTAATTTTTTCTTAAATTTTGAGCAAAAATGAGCTTCGTGTTTTAGAAAATCATTCTTATAAAAGGAGTGTATTGCAATTTTTGTCAACTGACACTACTTAGCATTTCTTTATCAGTGGAAACAGCTAGTGGTTCTCAAGTTCTCAATGCAATTCGCTTTTTTTAGCAGTCTTGATAGCAAACATGGCGACGATTTTAATTCATTTTCAGCAAAAATTCGCATTGGTTAGAAGTTTATAACATCTCGCCATTAAATTTCTAAACCAAAAAGATTTCTCGTACGCTTAAAGAGTGCTTCAAGATCCTCTTTAAGTTGGCGAGGAAAATGTGACGTTTTTTCACTCGAACTGCTTTCCGCAATCGCTCAAAGCAAGTTAGCGAGAAAGAATGACGTAACGGATTTCGCAAGGCTTTGCATACTAGGGTGGAGTGAAAAAAATTTTTTTTGGAAATTCAAAAAAGTGTAGTTTGGAAATCCTGGCAAATGGTCTAAAAATAGAAAAAAAATTGACTTGAGCCAGTTGCCATCTACCATGGGCTGGTTACCCCCCCAAAAATTGGTCGCAGGGGTAAAATGGCAATAAAATCATGTTACTTGATAACCACTAGTCGTAGAGACCTGAATTATAGCTCAAAAGTTGCAGAATCATCATGTTTCTATGAGTGCTAAGAGGACTTTTTTGTCTATTTCAATCATAAAAAAAGTTACAGTCAAGAAACCGGTTTTTCATGCTAAAATTGCATCATAGATAATCGTGATTCACTACTAGTTAACATGAACTCTTGCAATTCGTAACTTGCTAAGAAATTTGATTTTAGGGGTATGTCGTACAACATATTACTGTAGTAATGCGAAGTGCACAACAAAAGTGAGTGCGAGGCTGGCAAACATAGATGTGTTATCAACAGTCAACACAACATAAAAACATTTTACGAAAATTGCATTTTAGTGTCAACTTTTTTAACAATTTGCGAGATCTAATTTTTTGGCGAATAAGTCCGTCTCTTCTTTCAAATCCAGTGACTTGTGCTGATGCTTCCGTTACCAATTTGACATGTCTTTCGACAGTTTGATTGTGGCATGAATGATGTAAAATTAAGGGTTTCATTCGAGAGTCTTCAATTTCAGAATCGGACAAATGTCTAATAGCTGGAGATCGTTGCTGACAAATTTCCAAATCAGCCAACTCATAGTATGTGTCTGCTTCCAAGTTTAAAGTAGGAAGGTGAAATAAACGAACTGAGGTGTCGTTCTTGCGAAGTGAAAGAACGTGGTTCACGCCCTTGTCTCGAACAGCTTGATCGTCATCTCCTTACATTGCGATCAAAATGCTTTCTGGATGGCCAAAATATCCATTTCTTTGAACAACATTTTGAGCTACTTGTCGAAGATCTTGATTTGTCAGACTGTTAATTCTTTTGATCAAGTTGAAAAAAACTTTAGAACCATGTGTTAGTTGGTTGTATAACTTGATTTCAAACCAAGTGAGAAAATAAACAGTTAAACAAAAGTTAACTAAAATTTCCAAGTTCTGAGGTGGTTCATCAAGTGACACGTAATACCGCAAAATTCTACAACCCAAAGTCAACCATCTTGAATGCACCACTGGACCAACTTCCAAATATTGTAGATCATCATCACAATTACCAGTTATAATTGCCAAACAGATTTTGTAAGCGTAGTATATTGATCTGTACTCAGGTCATCAATGACATGAGGTGGAAGTTTTGGAAAAGAAGAAATAGGGACGAACACTTGCTTAAACTGAGTAACTGGCCAACTTGATACAGGAACCTGTATTTTTTTACCTATTGGTCCGGCAAATGTATCTGGACCACTTGTTGCCCCATCCAAAGCAGCAAACACATGTCGCAAGGGAAGTTCATTTGTGTGTAGTAAACACACAACCCACTGAAGAGGTCTGTGTAATAATTCTTCTAAACTTCGAATGCATCCATCGTGTTTGTCGGTCATAGAAGCAGTACCGTCAGTGCCAACTATTGCAAGCTTGCCTTCCAATTCCGTACCACTGAAAGAATCAAACAACTTTTGGGCAATTGTTCTACCTTTGCCATCTTCAGGAGAAAAGTGAGTAAGGTAATAACTTCCTGGCTCACCAACTACTGTATAATGTTCTTCCAGTTGAACAGACCGATAATGCTTCTCATTTGGACCTTGTGCAACAATTTGGGTTGCATCTTTGCGGCCATCCAAATACATTGCGTTCACCAACCCAAAGTTTTGTTGCTCTTCGCTCCGGATTTCGTTTCGGCATCTTTCACGCTCTCTTCGTAGTTTACTACGATCAATGATGAGTGTTTTATCATCTTCAGTAACTAAACCAACATCTACTAGGACACTGTTAGCAACTGCAGCAGCTGCTCTATCTGATAACTGGTAGCGTTCACAAATTCTGGCAAGGTTTGGCCATTTTTTGCGATTTTGAATGAATGGATTTGGCATTTCCGCTAAGAACTGAGAAACTGCAGATGATTGTGATGTGTCTGTGCTTGTTGATGCCAAAGATTCGGACTCCGAGACATAATCAGTAGTTGACAGAGTAATAATTTCATTTTGGCATGGTGAACTTGGGGCATTGACATGTGATTCTGAACGTCGTATAAATTTTTGGTCAGATGAGGTCAAAGGCAAAGCTACATCTAAACATTTTCCAATACACCGGCTCTTTTGATCTTCATAAAATACAAAATCTTCATCAATCATTCGCAACTTGTGGTCTTTTTCCAAACGTCTTCGTTGTTCATTGTCATTGCAAAACACGTCGAACAACTTATCTATATCTGACAAGAACTCCGCTTCTTTTTCCAAAAAAGATGCTCCACGTTTTTTCTTGGGATACCGATCAAGTTTGCTGAAAGCTACCACCAGTGCCTGTACTTTTTTAGGTATAGTTAAGTAATGTAATGGATAAACATTACACCACACCCATCTGTCATGTATTTCTTTAGCAACATCATTTGCAACGTCCACAGTTCTAAAATTTTCGAATTGGATGATCCTCTCTAACACTTGACATTTGGTGGGTAGTATACCGGATGGAAAGCTTTTACTTCCAGAGAAAGTGTATCCACTACGTAAAACTTTAACGTTGCTTGCACTTCACCTGGTTGTCATAGCTATAAACTACGGTGGTTATCAAGTTATTTCATTAATAGTACTAAGCACCTAATTACTTATCTACAAAGAAAAAAATCTTTAAAAATTTGTAAGGATTAAGTAGACGTAAGCCTACGTCTACCTAATCCTTAAAAAAAGCTATGTTACACCTGCCAAAACTAGTTGTTAGACTGTAACTTTTTTTATGATTGAAATAGACAAAAAAGTCCTCTTAGCACTCATAGAAACATGATGATTCTGCAACTTTTGAGCTATAGGCCTAAATCAGGTCTCTACGACTAGCGGTTATCAAGTAACATGATTTTATGGCCATTTTACCCCCGTGACCAATTTTTGGGGGGGTAACCAGCCCATGGGAGGTGGCAACTGGCTCAAGTCGATTTTTTTTCTATTTTTAGACCATTTGCCAGGATTTCCAAACTACACTTTTTTGAATTTCCAAAAAAAATTTTTTTCACACCACCCTATTGCATACACGTGGAAAAATGACCTCTTACGTTTAGCGAGTATTTCGTTCGGTAGCGCCTCTTAAAAAAAACTCGTTAATTAAAGCGAACGAGTAAATTTCTGTCATGTGGGCCCTGGTTTGTACCGGTACGATGAATGAATGGTGCAAAATATTAACAATAAAAACCTTAACGGAAGTTAACAGAACTTAACGGAAGTTAATTAAGTCCGTTAACAGAACTTAACGGAAGTTAATTTAGTCCGTTAACATGAAAAAACTTTTTAACGGATTAACGAGTTAATGAAAAAGTTAGCTTCGTTAATAACGGATTAACAATTAACGGACTTGAGCCCACCTATGAACATAGGTAACATCAACAGTTATACTATAAACTTAGGAATAGGGGGGAGGAATTATTCAGTATTACTTAATTACCAATCATTCCTCCAAATCTCTTTTCATTACCCCCCTAATAAATTCTTTATATAAACTGTGGACGAAATAGTTTACTTCATGTGAGTTTTATTGAACTATACAATTTTATGATTTACCACCATCTAAATAAGAGAACCAAAATTTTACCATTAACCATTCCCAAATAGCCCATTTATGCAACTAGTTTAATTATGGTTGCACTGCCAATTTCTATGCCACGTTTTTAAAGCATTATTTTTTTATCAAAATATCCCTAAAACTAAGTTACCCAGATAGCCATTTTATCTGGCTCAAATCAAGAACAGATCTGGTAAGATCGGGCAATAAGGCCAGGTTCAGATCGGGTTTAAAGCTGGCAAAAGTTCAGCCAGATCTTAACCCGATCAAAACCAGAGGTAGCATGCAAAGTCGACCCGATCGGGCATGCAGATCAGATTCAGATCCGGTTTACATGATCCGATCCAGATATGGCAACCTTATCCGTTTCAGATCTGCGCCCCCATCTATACCGGATGTAACAACCAGATCATTCTCAAATCGGGTAATTCAATCGTTTTCAGATCTGGTACGACTATCAGTTTCAGACTGGGTTTAAAGCTGGCAAAAGTTCAGCCAAATCTTAACCCGATCAAAACCAGAGGTAGCATGCAAAGTCGACCCGATCGGGCATGCGGATCAGATTCAGATGCGGTTTTCATGACCAGATCCAGATATGGGAACCTTATCTGTTTCAGATCAGGCACCCCAATCTCTACCAGATGTAACTACTTGATCAGTCTCAAATCTGGCAATCCAGTCGGTTTCAGATCTGGCAAGCCTATCAGTTTCAGATCTTGCATTCCGATCTAAGTCAGCTGATGTGGTATCTTCGTCGATTTCAGATCAGGTTTCATGACCGGTGTTAGACATGGCGATATGGTCTTAACCAGATCAGGCACCCTTATCAGTTACACATCTGGCAATCCAATCGTAACCCGAGGTGAACCCCTATTAGTTTCAGATCTAGCTAGATGATCTGTCTAAGATCTGGCATTTCCAGCTTAACCAGATGTGGTATTCTTATCATTTTCCAATCAGGCTACCTTACCGCTTTCAGAACTGGCTGTGCGATCTATTTCAGATTGAAGCTCACAGTCTAGCGCAGATGGGGCATCCTTATCATTTTTAGATGAGAAAAACTGGCAAGAACATCAATTTTAGATCTGGCATACCAAAACTAATCAATGTGAAGCCAATCGTATTTTCGGATGCTGTCATGTAATCAGTTTTTAGATTTAGCCCTCTACGTAATCATGAAGATATAGCAACCCGACCATTTTCAGACCTGGTTCAATGTCCAGCTGTATCGAAAAGCAAAATCTAATCGGTCATGAATTTCGTTAAAAGGTCTACCAAAAAGATATTTCAATGTCGGTGCTGTTTGCTACAACCAATAAAGCAATATTTAAAAGTGAACTTTAAGTCGAGAAATTAATAATTTTTATATCATTATGACGTAGTTGATTTGGTATGCTAAAGATATTTCTTTCGTATCTGCATGAGCTAAAATTTAAACACTATTAAGTTCTAAAATGGTTAGGTGGCCACATCTGATACAACATTCCAAGTATTTTGTAATCATCAAGCAAACACACGTTGACCCAATTTTGAAATTTTATTTTACAATTAAATGTGAAATTTATTTTAAATGTTTGTTGAGTTTGGTCAGTGTTTCCTGAAACAGCAGCTGTTTGGTCAAACTCAATGAGATTTGAATTAGGAGAGGATATACAACTTGTTTTCTTTTTTCTCGCTTGTCCTGACGAAACTCATCTTCGGCCCTACCAAACCAGCTGATTAGCGTTATTCCAGATACGGGTTTGTAGTTGCACTTAGTTGACTAGCGAAGTGTGTCTGCAAAATATAAATAAAAATTTAAGCTCTTTGCATTGTTTATTGATTAATTTGTTTCTACGCTCTTTAATCTTTGATTTTTGGTAACAAATTTTGTTCTTCGTACCGAAGGCGATTAAACTTAAACTACGCTTGAAACAAGCCATTAGAGTTGAGTTTTAATCTTTTTATAAAAATATCGAAAGCATAAAGACTCCACAAATCTAAATGTATCAAGAAGACTCTTTCGCGCAGTACGTACTTTTGTAAAAAGCTTCATACAGTACTTATACGAGGTGTTCAGCGGAGGTGCAAGATATTGAAATAGAAAGAAAACTATAAATCATAAGTAAATAGAAAGTTATATATTTTCATTTTTGTTTTGAACAAAGAGGAACGGGGCCACTGTAAAAAAGCTCCTTAATCTCAAAAATAGTACAGCAAAGTAATTATTAAGCAACGCCAGTCTTTCTTTAAAATCTACATACAATGCATGCAGTACAGTAAATAGCAAACGGTATTAACGCGGGAAGTTTTTTGGCCAAGGAAGCCAATGTAAAAAAAGCTTGTTATTATTTGGGAGGAAATCCCTTGTTTAAGCATTCAAAAAGCGCATAATCAAAGATATCTGACGTCCAGCTACTAGAGGCCTTACGGCTGGAAGATTTTTGTAAATTTTTGACAAACAAAACCTTTTTAAAGCGGTTTCACTAAAATTTATTTCACTAATTTTTTGCGTGAAACTTCATAGGAAAGACTTTATCCCTTTCAGCTCTCCTACTTGCTAATCAAGTGCATGTACTAAATCGAAACGCGTCACACCAATAAAGCAAAGAATAGGAATACGCAGCATTGTCAATTATTATTGCAATAAACAGGCGCCCTTTAGACTATACATAGATTGCAATTTAACTTTCCATAAATACAGTTTTACCCTTGCACTGAAGATGAGTTAGTGAGCTACTCCAAAATTTTGAAGAAATTTTTGTTTTAATACAGAGCTTACTTTTGCCTCTCTTTAGAGCACAACGCGCTGCGTCTTATTCGTTGGTTGTTGGGGATCCAAAAAATCATGAGTTTTCCCATTTAATCATCTGCCTAAAAATAATAAATTTAATTGTTTAGATCTTCAAAGAAGTAGAAGTAGTCTGCCGGTTTAATAAATTAGTGACGAAGTTTTTTAAAAATATGCGGCATTTAAAAGGAATTCCAGAATTTTTTGTAACTCCTGCAATAGCAAAATTTTGTGTTAACGCAGCATAGCTAATGTTCACTGCTATTTGCATCATAGTTGTAAATGGGCCGACTAGTTCAGGCCCAAACCCGGCCCGAACCCGAAAACTAATTTGAAGCCCGAATCATGCCGGAAAAAATCGGAAAGTTAAGTTAGATCTGAAAAATTTAGCAATGTTGCCAAGTTAATTTGGTTATAATTTTGTGCATCTAAGACAAAAAACACGCCTCAGGCCCTAATTAAGCCCAAAATTTTGTCAACTTTAGGCTCGAACCCGATTTGAAAAGCCCGGCCCGACTTACAACTCTGATTTGCATTAACAGTTACGTAGTACAAAATATTTACATGATAATGAATTACCGTGTATTTCAACTAACAAAAATTATGCTTTAATTTTATGATATTGATCTCTAATGTCTTACCTAAAGTGCTCCTTGACTTGATTTTTTATTGCTTCAGGTTTTTGCACAGTTAGTTTTTTTCAACGTCATGAGTTTACTTTTTTCGTTTTGTTGACAAAAGGTCTCAGACAAACGTTTTCTCGATAACGCAGCCATCACATTGTGGGAAAGCAAAATGTTTTTGAAGGAAGTTAAATCTTGACCGCGTCAACTCTTTGGCAAAATTTTCTCCTATTTTCAATCTTAAGTATAATTGATTACTATAATGTAATCTTAAATCTCCTGTAAAAATATAGCAATTGTAATATTACTAGTTTGCAGACTTTTACTCCATATGAAAACTAATCATATAAACTTAAGTTTAATCATAAAAAAATTGACAACTGCCACATTACCATAAAAATTAAATAACAATGAAATAAGGTTTGAAGTAAAAAATATCTTAAGTAAAATAATCTCACACATTAAATGACAGCTTTAGGCTTGATAGCATATCAAAATTTTAAACTTTCTTTCTACAACTACAGTAAGCTAATGCAAGTTATGGTTGTAATAACTATTGCATTTACAATTTGTTAACTATAACTTTTGCATTGATTTGCTTGGGAAGCTAGATTTTTTATTTGTACGGCACTGTAGTCTAAGTTTAAGTTTCTGCGTTTGAAAACTTCGATCTGAACTGAAGCTAAATTAAGTTTTGGTTTATTTGAAGCTCAAACTGCTCTTCAAGTACTGTAGAATATATACAGCTATGTTCAGTTGTTTGGCCAGATAAAGAAATTTTAGAATATAAAATTTTCTCGCAGGAGTTTTTACGATTTTTAATTTAAGCAATTCGCTGATTTTCGGTAGCACTCACATCAATTGTATAAACAAGAAAAGGTGGCAGAAATCTAAAATCTAAATCTCTCCATATAGTATGTTTGTACCACTACCAGTAAGTCCTCCACTACGTACAACTCTATGCTACGCAAAACTGACCCGGGGCAAAAATCAACAGAGACAAAGGCAGCTGATCACTAATCTTCGTTTTTTTTAATGTCTATTGTCCAGGGGTCCTACGCTAGAGTTTTTAATTTTATTATGATTTTATGCTCCAACGAGCCTAATTTTTATGCTTTTTTTATGATAGTTTCCTTAATTTTAGGGCATTTTTATGCTCAGTGCAAAATAGAATGACAATTACACTTTATCTTAAATGATAAAACGCTACACAGTGCAGTACTTTGCCAATTCAGCAGCACAGGCAATCAAAAATTTTTTGTTTTGCTATATCAATACAATGTCAATACTTCACAATATTAATCACAGTATAATACAGTAATATTAATACTTAATGCTTTCTTACAGCTACAAAAAAAAAGCAGCTAACTGCAAAAAGCTGCTTTTGTATGTTCAGTAAATGGTTTTGGGTACACGTCAGCTGTTTTGCATAAATGTTCTGCAAGCAATTGTTGCCAACAAATGGCCATATACATCAAAACAACGAAAAAATACAAAACGAGATGTAGAACACTACCAAGAAAAAGTAATACACTCTATGTACAACTTTTACGCTCTATAATACCATCTAATACCTGCTCGGCAGTTACAGATTTTACAACAATTAAAATGCCACTTTCCATCACAGTGTTGACACTACAAGATGTTTACGGAAAAAGCTAACTACTAACTCGGAAAAAGCACCATGCCTACACTGTGCCTGATGTTCTATACTAACATTTTTTGTCTGCCATGCATTTTGTAAATTTTAACAATGTTGAAGGCTCTTTGATCTACTGCACAACACAATAATTGCTAGATTTCAACATCTGGCTCTATACTTGCAAAAGCGATTAATTTGCACTATACAAATGCATTGTCAACACAGTTACCATCTGTTTATGTTGTCCTAGAATAAACACTAACAGCCAACTTGCAGTAGATTTTGAACAATTGACAAGTAACTTATAAGTACATTGTGCAATCCAGCAAAGCAGCAATAATATCGGTACTAAAACTACTGAATCAAAATTTACAGAATAATGGTAAATTTTAGGTGCTTGACCATAATTACTTCGATTATAGCAAGAGATAAGACCTATGGCAATAATTTCGCTTTCTTCAACTTAAGAGCAGCTAATTCTTTATCGCACTGGCGTTTTCTATCTAAACCGATGCTAGTTTTTGCTGAAAATTTAAAAACAAATCAAGAACAATGCCAGCCTCAGTATGAAAAAAATAATTAAGAACCCACAAAAAAGAATATATTTTAAATAAAAAAACAACATAAGTCTGTATTGAATAGAAACGATAAAATTTTAGAGATGATCCACTACTATTGCAAGAATGCTGCAGCACGCTGCACAGGAACTAAGAAATTTTTGGAAGGCCCGTTACTCTGTACGGTGAAGCACGAGAAATAAGTTCACTAATATTTAATTAAAAAAGAAATTAAAGATCACTAACTACGATATCATGAGAACAATCAACAAGTAGAGCTAAACAGCACTTTATAGCACAAAAAATAAGTTGCTTGGTTGACAACTCAGTTAAAATGATCACTGTACAAAAAAGTGACTACATACCGCACCTAACGAGAAAAATAGGCATACTAGAACAATTTCTCACATACAAAGCCAGAGCGATGCTGCCTCTACCACTTTCATCACATTTCTTTTTGACAACACTGCTTAAATTATTAAACGTACTCCTTAACGTCCCTTTTTTTCCCTGGACAGGAGGGAGAAGACACGACAGTCAACGTTGCCACAGAAACTGCAAAACTAAGTTCCAGGACTTTTTTAGGTCATTTTCCAGGACCGTTTAAGACTATTTTTCAGGGCTTAAAATTTAATTTTTCCTATTACTCTTTCATTTCGTTTTTTGTACCTATTATTTAAGAACAATTTTAATGTAAAGGAAAGTCCCTCTTGCTGCCTTTTATGACTCACTGGGTAAGTGGTTTTACTATTATGCCCCGGAAAACCTTCTAGCTATTTTCCAGGACTTTTAAACAAAATTCAAGGACTTTCCAAGGCAGCAAAAAAAATCCAGGACTTTTCCAGGATGTGGAAACCCTGGAACGTGCTGTTTTAAGTGAATCACTCACCCATTTCAACCTCAGGCTTGCTTGGAGCAGTTGAGCACATCATATTCCGAAGCCCTTCCTGACGAATACCAACATTTCTACTGCAAGTTTTTTTACAATATTTTCAACTGCACCCTACAACATGGCCAGCTCTTAAAAGAACAAGAAACTCCTCAAGGTACCCAGCTTTCCCCAAAGCCAAGGGCACAACAACAAAAAGGCTGAGTAATTATGAAATTGGTTACTGCTAGCATGATGTATTCCCATGCAACGACGCACAGGTACAGATAATATAGCTTACGAGTGGAAACATGTCACTATTCTCCACCACAAAAATAGCGGCGAACCAACCGAATCAAATTAATATAGCCTGATGGTGTGTGCTTTCAAGTATACATCAACAACAAGAAAAAAGCACTAAAAGGCAAACAGCATTGCTATTTTGATCAATGCTACAAATAAAATCAAAAAATTACTCACCTAAAACGAGGTCATTTGGTTTTTTTAAAGAAATTTGATGACAGCAGTCAAATTTTATGAAAACTTTATGATTTTTTATGACAGGGTGAAATTTTATGCTTTTTTATGATTTTATGCCGCGTAAGACCCATTATTGTCTACTGTAGACAAATCGTACGAGAAAACTATGAGCCGACAAATGCATCACCTGCCTTACCGTAATTACGAATAATTACTTGAGAATTCTCAATGATTTTTTGAAAATCTATTTTCCTAAAATGTTTAGCCTTAACCAACAGTCTGACATGCTACTCAAGAAAAATTAAGCATTTAACCCTATATATACTGGGCTATTTTTACACCCTATTTGTACCGGGGGGGGCAAATTTGTCCCCCTATCTAAAAACCGATTGGTAAGTGATAGAATCGAGATTTTATGCTTGCTGATGCTATTTTTTGTTAAATTTTTAAAAATAAATTTTTTGAGGTTGTGACGTCACGAAAACGATGATGACGGCATCAAAACCAGAAAATCCTTATAACAGCATACAAATTTGCCTAAATGTTGCGAAATATTAGTTTTAGTTTGGACTTTTGTTACTTCAAAGACATCTCTGATAAAGTTACCGCAAATGATGACGTCATCATGCATGATGACGTCACATACATGATGAAATCATCATTAATATATTGTGTTGATTATTCTTTGTAATTTTTTGTGACTGAAATATAGTATATTTCACAAAATTATAGAATACTGCAGTATAATTTTCATTTTATTATCCAACAGCTGATGAAAATGAATATTTTTTTTCTGCAAACGCAGTTTATTTCGAGAAACAGCAGAAAAATCAATATTTTTGAATTATGACGTCATCAATGGCGCAATGATGATGCAATGCATTTATCAGTAAATAAAATATTTTATTCCAGCAGAAGATTAGCATTGACAATGAATACGCAGTACAATGAATAGAATATGCGCACTGATAAGCATGAATAGTGCTCAAAACTGCATAAAACTCCTTAGGTGCCTCTAACAAAGGCAAAAATGACGTCACTTCCGATTGTTCGGCTGACCCCAAACTTTCTGAAAATGTGTGTTATTAAATTTGATTCAAAGTCAGGGTGCATCAAAGCAAAACTTTGCTTTCGTTTAGGAGCTATATTGAAATAACTGAGAGGTGGGGTAAATTTGCCCCCCCCGGTACAAATAGGGTTAAGATCGGTCTTATTAGAACCCATAGAAATCAAAACCAACACTTAAAGACAATACTGTACTCAGGCATTTTAGGCTACGTTGACAAATAGATTTGACAAATTGATTTCGCCTTTGATTGTTAAAGCTGTCGCGCTTACACATGACAAAAAAAGTCATTTACGCAAAGTGGTTTTGTCGACGAGGAGCGACAACCTTGCGTCTATGCGAACGATAAAAAAATAGCAGTTTTCAGACCTAAAATGCATTAAAAGAAGTGCAAATAAATAAACGAAAGCAAAGTCGCACGAAAAACAAAAGCACTTATTCCCCTACAGCTACATTTGCCGTGGTTATCGCGAGGAACACCTTAATCCCAAAAATACTCAATAAAATCATGTGATCGAGGCCTTAATCCCAAAAACACTCAATAAAATTACGGGATCGAGGCTTTCGCATTAGAGCGCTTGTACAAGCTTGGCAACTAGAGGTGCGAAACCCATGCACAAAAACTAATCGAAAAAGAAAGTTGCGAAACCTGGTTTGACGATGCGAAATCTGGTTTACACATGGCTGAAATTTCATTTCAGATTGCGAAAACCGCTATTTGTAAACGCAGCATTATTCTCAAGTATTTTAGTGTCACGAAAACTCAACGCAGTTTAGTCACAAAAAGAAAGTTGCGAGACCTGGTTTGACGATGCGAAATCTGGTTTACACATGGCTGAAATTTCATTTCAGATTGCGAAAACCGCTATTTGTAAACGCAGCATTATTCTCAAGTATTTTAGTGTCACGAAAACTCAACGCAGTTTAGTCACAATCAAAGCACTTAACTAACTTTTCCGTAATAGTTCACCTGTAATAATCATACCGTATTGTTTTAGTTGTAATGTTCTGAAATTAATTTAAAGTTCAGTTAAACAATTCAAAATTATCGTAGTCGTAGTTGCAAGTTAGCAACATATACGACTGAGGCATTCTAAACGTAATCCAGTCAAATATTGCATGCAAGCAGAGCAATTGACATGAACTAAAAAGTTTCAGTCGCTAGAGCGTTTTTTACAACAGACTAATCAATTTTAATTATTTTTTTACTGAAGTGCTTTGTTTCAGTGTGCTTCTGTTTCAATGAAATGAACTGACCAATTGTGTTTTCTGTAAAATAGAATGACTAAATCGAAAATCAAGCTTTTCTAAAAAGAAACTTTTTTGCCCAACTCAAAAACAAAAATGTTTTCAAACTTTTTGTGTACTAAAAGTAATCATATACTCTACATCATGGTCGTAGACAACCTTGTATAGAACCCCCTCAAAATAACGGCTAGACTTCAACCATTTGATGACTATACAGATCCTGGTCATATTCAAAGGTTAACGATACAATATTCATATTTAACGATTTTAGAAGTCCTGCGTACCGAATAATTGTTTTATCAAGAACTACTGCTTGTAAGCTACAACTGTGTATCAATAACGCATATTAACAACAAAACCTCCTTAAACTCAGAGTTATCTGTTTAAAAAATTCAATGCACTTTTTCAGTTTCTCCTAATGCAATGTTCTGGTATTACAACTAACTGGCTTGTGCAACAACCTGTAAAATGTGGAAAACTTAACTTGCTTCCATTTCTGCTTTCTGCAACTGCTTTCATTAATGATATCACAGACTTGCTTCATAATGAAGACAGTGCTTTAAGTGTTTGATATGTGCGACAGACTGTACGTATAAACCAACCTCATTTTTAAACCGCTATTGCTATGATTGTGAAGAATGTTTGCAATTACAGCTCTTTTGCTTCTAATCCGGATTCTCAGTAAAATCAATTAAAGTACGGAATAAAGTTAATCGTTTGGTTATTCCACCGTAAAACAAAGACTTTTTTGAGCTGCTTGTATTTTCTTTAAAATGGTAAGTATTTACGCTTTTTCCAGAAACTACCCATAATACTGAAAATTTCGCTTAAGAATGTTGTAATATTACAGCGTAAATTATAAGTATGGCAAGGCTTTATTGACCTAAAAATTGACTTAAAATTTAACAAAAAATTGACTTTATTGGCCAAACAAAACTGGGTTTGAATAAAGGATATTTCTTGAGACTTTTTTAAGATTATTGTATTAATGCAAATATTTAATAAATGAAAGCACACAAATTCTCAACGAAATTTGCAAAACAAATTTATGTGCTATTGTGAAACAAGTCTTTATGTATTCCGATAAACAGTAACACTGCAAGTAAAATTTTGAAAATGGCTAAAAATAAGCAATCAAATTTGATCGCTTGATGCAAAATGCTTAAAGTCGGCATTATTAAACAAATTATGGATGGGGAGAGGGTATTCAGTAGTCTTGTTAATTTAGTTAATTAACCAATCACTTCTTTCAAATCTCGTTCCATTATAAGCCCTTGCCCTAAATTATCATTCTTTGTAAAATGCGCACGATGTAGGTTAATACATGTGAGTTTTTTTGAATTGTAGGAGATAATGATATTACTGGCTTGTAATAAAAAGACTAAAAATTTACAACTAAGTTAACTCAGCCCACATAGCCTACACATAAGCAGACAGTTTGATTATGTTTTTGCAGGCAAGGCTAAATTCTATGCCACGTTTTAAAAAGATTTATTTTATCAAAACAAGCTTAAAATAAAATAATTCTTGCCTAATCTCCAACCTCGGAAGGGTCCGTCCCAAGGCACCCCCAAACATCCCCCAATAGCAGATTTCCGGCTACGAGCCTGGCTGTTGTTAGTTATGGGTGATAAACTGAAAAATGAGTGATAATTACAAAAAATGAGCTTTATTGCCCTATACAAAGAATACTGACCTAACAGTAAAAACTTGACTTTTTACTGACCAATCAAATTAAAAATATGAAACTAACTCTTTCTATCTAGAGTTCTTGCAAAAAAATCACATCATTCCAACTTACTACTAAAAATCGACTTTATTGAAAAAAGCTTGCCCTAATTATAAGTAACTTAATAGCTCTTCGCCGTAACCCAAAAGAAAAGAGCAAAAAGCCTCCAATCTTCAGTAAAAGTCAAGTTGTTTCAACGTTCTTTTTCAAAGCTAAATTGATCATCTACATAACCGCGTCTAGTCTCGCATCTCAAATCAAAAATCTTAGCATTCTCATATCAAAAAAACTTGGCAATAACTTCTAAGATTTTGAAATTGATATTATGAGAGAAAGTTTCTCAATTTCAAGGTTCGTCAGAGGCACTTTAACGAAATTAGGGAAATTTTATAACCGTGATTTAGTTAATGTCATAAACTTCTTGAGGCGCAAACACTATGAATTTGACATTATATGAGTTAGTTTTTAAAAACTAACTTATAAATCGCTTTTTCGCCTTTTAAAGAATGACTTCAGTTCTATAAAATATTAGTCATGATGTTACCACAACGAGATCAGTCACCCTATTTTGCACGAGCTTTTTGACCAACGGTTTTTACAAAAGGGAGGGGGGACAAAAGTGTCTTCCTATCTAAATCCTAAACCAAAAGTCATGGGAACACCAAATTTGGCATGCAGATTGGTGTTTATTAAAATTTTTTAGAAAAGTGTATGTGTTGATGACGGCACGATTGTAACATCACGGTCTCATTTACAAAAAGGACATCATTTTTTTCGATAACGTTAGAGACAGTTCAAATTTTGTACCTAGGTTTGGTTTTTGATACTGAATCATAAAATGCTTTAGTCACAGTAGTCAAGTCACAAAAACGTCTTATGACGTTATGTAATTTAAACATTGGCCCAAAAATGTTCAGATTTTGGAAAGTGACTTTGGAAAACCTCAAAAATCGGTAAACTTCCTGACCAACTTCAAATTTTCAGAGGTTAATTGTGATGAAATTTGACTCAAAGTCAAGTTGATTTGAAATAAAAATCTTCTTTTTTTTTTAAGATTTATCAAAAAAAATCCGGGAAGGGGCAAAAATGATGCTTTTCCAGAGTAAAATATGGTTAACTTTAAACCAACTTTTTCAAAAATTACTGTAGGTCATCATCAAACCACTTGCGAAATTTATTTTCGGTTTAGGAGCGCTTTTATCACGAAGTCAGTTTAAGAAGCTTGATCGACGAGCATAAATTTTCCTCTGCTACCTGGTAAAAATTTGTTAAATAAATACCTCGCATAAAAAAGTAATACAACAATCAAATTTAATGGAAAATAATATGTGTTACACCAAAATTGAACTCATCACGTAGTTATCGCATTTGGCACTTGAAGGAAGGTTTAGTTTCCTGGCCGGCTCAGTTTAATTATTCATCAAAAAAGAAAAGGTTAAAATCTCAATTCTGCCCAAGACTTTTTGTCTCCGACGACTGCAGACAGTGGTTTGCGGACTCAACCGGCATCCTCACACACCTTGGATACCAACCTTTTCCTACCAAACTCCACTGTACGTCAGAACTGATACGTTTACGTTACATGTAAATTAGTTGGAGAGATTTTAGCTAACACTTTAATTGCACTATTTCATTTTGCGCTAAATATATCTACTGTATATTTGTAAACAAAACAAAAAACAAAAAAACAATGCTCAAGTCAAAAATCGCAGTTTTGTACATACTTTTGTAAAAGACAATTGTCTACTTCACTGAGAGGACATGGTGGTGTCCAAAATTATGGCATAAAGTGGCGTTTGACCTCGAGCCACAAATTCCATGCCAGGGGTCTGAACTTAAAATCTCATTTGGACGTGAAATTTTTGCGGTCTGCATAAAAAATGGTCGAAGCTTTCTTTCGCGTGCGCTACAATTCAAAGCGCGGCTGGCGGCTTCCGATGTTCAACGTCGTTCGCGGTCGCATCTTGCATCAAACCCGATCGTTTTCTTTGAACCCGCTCTCAACTTTGCTCTGTGACCTTGCTGATTCGAGGTTGCAGCATCGAAACAAGCATGCGTACTCTCAATGAATGTCGATCGCAACTCAGCTCTTTTGGGTGGTGCTGTAGTTTCACACACGATCGGCAGCCGCGCAATGCTCGATATAGCAACCGCGGACGCGTTTCTGCTTAGGGCGCTCTTGCACTAGCAGAGCGCTCTCGATTTCGAGCCACATTCTCGATCCCAATTGAAAAGTGTGCTTTTGGACTTGGAGTTCATCCGCATCCAGAGAGAAAGGATCTGGATATTTTTGAAATGCTTTCTGGATTAGTAGCACAACCTAAGGCCGTCAAATGTCCGAGGTCAATCACGACTGCATCCTGCTTTGTACTTGACTTCCGGTCTAAATTGCGCGCGAGCTCGCTCAACCTTGAGATGCAATGTTGATTTTTAGCAAAGCTCGCATCTGGACTTCGACTTTTTGCAGCAAAAGCATACATGCATGCAGAAGATAATTTTCTCGTGCGGTTCTTAGGAACGCTACCCCTGGCTGGACGGCTGCGGTTGGCACTGTCCGCGCTCATTTTTAGCATGGATTGCTCGATGCATGCTTTCCTGCACTCGCTTCTCAATTTGTCGAGCTGTGCTCGCTCGAATCCGCAACCAGCGTTCAGAGATTAGCAGTTGTTCAGCTCGGGCTCTTTGACTGCGTCACCCCGGTCGGCTCGAGCTGCGCCACTCAAGTCTTGCATTCTGTCCAGACCAGTATCTTGTTTTCTTGTGGGTTCAGCTGGGCCGAGGTTGCCGAATGTTTTATTTTGCTCGTACCACTCCACGAGTTTTTCTTCGGGCTTGTAGCTTTAGAGGTATCTTGTACAAAATCCCTGAACTTAAACGAACAAAATCCCGAATGGACGAATCCAAAATGGACAAAACCCTGAATTGTACAAAATCGCGAATGGACAAAATCCGAAATTGGTGAACGATACCCCGAAATGGACAAAATTCCAAACAAACAAAATCACGAATCGGACGAAGTCCTGAATAGACAAAATTTCGAATGGCCAGAATCCCTAATTGAGCCAAATCTCGAATGAACTAAATTTTTAATGCAAAATTTTAAAATATGCAAAGTTTGGAAAAAAGCTTTTATTTCCAAAGTTATTATTGTTATATTATTATTGTTATTATCATTATTGTTAACTGTAGACCAAGGCATTAATATAAAAAACTGTTTCCCAAATGTTGCAAAGCGCAAAAATTTGCATTAACTTTTTCATAAATCGTTTTTCGATTTTCACTACTGAATTGACTATACATACAATTGAATTGACTTTATACAGTATTGCTATATAGTTCCAAATCTGCCTTAAGTTTTGAGGAAATTAAACGCAAACAGTCTGTCTGAAAATTAAAACTTTATTTTGTTTGCAACTATAAATAAATGTTTTTCAGCGCGACTAAAAGAATTTGTTTTGAACCAAATTTCAACCGCAAAAGAGCAAAGTAAAGTTGAGAAAACTGCATTTATTTTTGGAACCATGTGTTGTGGTCACCATATTTTAAATTCTGCATTTGAGTGAAATAAATTTTTTATTCTGAAAAAATAAACAGCCCAGAAACACGAGTTAAAAATCGGCGCAGACCGATTTTAGTTGAAGAATTTGAGGAAATGTGATCCCAACTTACAATTTTATGCTAATTATTCTGTTTCGTTTTTTATTTGCATAAGGGTAAAAAGATTTTTTGAAATCATCAAATTACATGAAAACCATCCACGACATAAGGTCGCAGCAAATCCTGCAATTTATGCAAACAGTTTCATGCTTTAAACAGTAATGCTGCAAGTTAATCATATACTATCAGATATTATTACCAATGTAAACTCTATTCGAAACAGACGAAATTTGACAATCAATGGCTCAAAAGGAATGATTCTACTCAAAATGTTCAAACTTTTATAACTCCCCAACTAAAAAGATAAAAACTAGTTTTTGCTCCATGAAAAGCTCAGATTCCGAACAAAACGTTAATGTTTTTAAATGTACATTATTTTGCAAACTTGATCTTGCGTAAACGTCATACATAGAGGATTATCAGGCGCGATCGGTTTTCTTTTTATCTGCGCGTTGTTAACCAGTTAACTGCGTAATTAATTTAAGAAATTCATTCTTACAGTGCGTAATAAATTTTCAATATTTGAAAAAATTTTACATATTATTGATCCGTGACGTAAATGAGCGCATATTTATGGATTATGAGTAGTTGATGACTATTTGGCTCAAGAAGTTAAGAATTATTTTTGTAAGGTCATATTGATTACGTCATACATGCGTCCCAGTAGAATTTTTATTCATTTATTAGTTTTTTGGTTAGTTTGCGTTTTTCGTTGTAAAAATATAATTACCGGATTATTAAACTTGGTTATTGTTTTTTTTTGTTTTGGTATCATAAAAAAATGGATTAAAATGCAACAAACCCGCATACAGTGTCGTCATTGATGACGCAATTACAATTTTTTTATGATTTGATATGTTTTTACAATTAAAATGACATTAACTCTCTCTAAAATGCATAGAATCCCCAAAATTTGCATTATGTCAGTCAGTTGTAGATACAAAGATAATCTGAGTTTTCAACAATAACTGAATCTAAAAAATTAACCGCCGAGGAAAATCAAGCTAATGGCGGCAGAAGAAACCAGCAAAACATAGGCCGCATGCGAACGTTTCTGGTGTAGTTGCGCAGAGTGTCAGAGGAAACGCGCAAGTTGGTGGCAAAGGAATAGCACAGTTTGGTGGAAAACGCGAAATACGTAACTATTAAGTTTTCTGGCAAATCGAACATGAAGTTTGCTAACATCAGCAAAATAAGCGAGATCACTGAATGAGGTTTAAGCGTAGTGTTCGGTAGTTGATCACGCAAAAAATGGCGCAACCTTCTGCATCATTCGCTCGGGATACATTGATTCTTACGTCATAGCCATGGCGAACCTTTGCAACTCTGTCATATACGTGCTAATTTTTAATGATGTATCAATCTAAGAAGTGACCCGCAAAAGGCGATAAATACGTTTAGTTTATTAAATTGTGAGCATCATGTTTCTAATACGAGGGCGAGGGCAGTAACCACCCCTTTGACTATTTAGTTGAATTGTATATCATGATTTAGGTGAAGTTCATGGTGACAACGCGCAGCTGGGAGGAACCCGCAACACGTACGAGGGTGATGTTGATATGAGCTGTGGCAAAGTAACTTATGGTGACCATGCTCGAGTGGGTGGAACTCATTATGACCGTAAGTCAAACAAAACTAACCAATATCCTATATGTTTAATAAACGCACCGTTGAACATCATTATAAAGCCGCCCCGCAAACCTACTACCGCGTTGCCATGTCCCACTTATGGCTAATTTTTATGACGTACCCGTATACTGGAGAAGACGTTTTGCTTATTTATTTAAAATTTTGTAATTTTGGCGTCAGAGAGCTTAGTCATTAATCGAACTTGGCAGCACGCTATATAAAACCATACCAATACAACCGCACTACAAGACTGCCAAAAGTCTAAATAGTATATTCATTTTTATTGGCAAAGTACAAATCTTTTGCCTTGCAGGAAGTGGCGCGGTGCAAATAACTATATTAGTATTATTATTTTTATCACCAACATATCAGGTACGTAGATAAAAATTCTGAGCTTCGCTATAATACTGCACTGAGGAGTGAGGACTTTGTAGATGAATAAATCCACAGTAATCTTTCTCGTAACCATAATTGTCGTTTTGTAACTGTTCGTCAAACATTATTTTCCGATGCCAAATTTAATGTTGATACTTGATACAAAGCTGCTGCACGGGTGAATGCAGCATTTTTGTTCGGGAGGAAAGGTTAGAGTTTAATTTTCTCGAGAAAATTCTCGTGCAAATGCAGCTCAAATTTTACAGTATGAATTGGCAGCCTCGATGGAAAAAACAACAGCAACCAATTAACTGTCACTCACATTTTAACTTTTTATTTGTTTCTGGAAATGCTCTATGACACTTGAAATAGAAGCTTATACGGCATATTTCGATAATGGCTGTTACAATTTACAATAATTAACTGAGGCATGTTAGTTGTTCGTTTTGGCACACTAAGCATTTGAAGAATATTCCAGGTACCTACAACGTTGCATCAGCTGGGATCGCTCATTTTTATGAAAGCAGTGGAAAGACAAACTCTGGCCATGCGGTTCCAAGTCAAGGTAAGATAGAACCGAAGATGCATGGATGGTTTTGAAGTATTCAGACTGTACTGTATCAAGCGCAGCAAAATAACTTATTTCAATGAAGTTACATCACAAGCAGACAAAAACGTTTAGAATCATTTTGCGATAACCGTTCCAAAGCAAAAGTGTCTCGAATTTTTTTATAGTGGGAAACCGTTATTATACCAGTAAGTGATAGTTAGGATGAATGATGAATTGATGAATCGGGCTGATTTTTGTTTTTTCTCTGGAATAAAGGGACGATTATTTTATTTGAACAAATTCGCACGTCGTTTAAATGCAATGTGGAGAATGATTGTCAAACGTTGTGTAAGAGTGCAACGCAAGTAGTATAAGATGAAAGATTTCATGACGTTTGCGGGGGCGGGTGCGGGTGCGGGGTTACCAGTGTGGGGTTGCGGGGTTTACCTAAATGCGGGGTTTGTCTAAATGCGGGGTTGCCCAAATATTCTCTCGTTGATGCTGGGGTTAGTCTTAGCTCTAACCTTACTCTAACCCTAGCTAGTTGTAAAAACCAAAACTTAGTCTTGAGTAACTTGCCTGAGTACCGAACCACCGCAGGTGCCTGACTTCAAGTGTAAAGCTTGAAGAGTGTCTTACGTAAGTATCGAACCACCTCAGGTGGTTTGCTTGGCTTCAAATCTAAAGTAGTAGCTGGTTAAAAGTGAATAACCCAAGATCTAATCCTATTCTTAACTCTAAGTTTAGTGTAGTTGTAAGAATGGAAACTTAGTGTTGACCTGAAGAGTGACTGAGTATCAAACCACCGCAGGTGCCTGGTTTCAAGTCAAAAGACCCTTAGTGTCTTGCTCGAGTACCGAACCACCGAGGTGGTTTGCCTGGCTTCAAGCGTAAATACCCTTAGTGTCTCACCTGAGTATCAAACCACCGCAGGTGGTTTACCTGGAAATTGGTTCAAATCAAAAGACTCTTAGTGTCTTGCTCGAGTACCAAACCGCCGCAGGCGGTTTGCCTGGCTTCAAGTTCAAAGTAGTAGCAGGTTAAAAGTGAATAACCTGAGAAGATAGTTTCTAAAAAAGATTATCTAGTTAATGTTATGAAGTCTATTTTGTACGTATTAGAATAAGCTTCGTGTAACTTGAAACGTTTCCTGTAGTTGAATTTTCGCTGCCGTGTCGAAATCGTAACAGCTGTTTACATGAGCTAATCTATCTAAGGTTTAGCTATGAATCACATCCTTTTGTTAATTTTTTAACTCCTCGAAAATGGAACGAGCATGGCGCAATAGAATTTGTACCAATATATTCTCTGCTATAAATATATGGATAACGCCCAATGTACATCTGCATACTTTTTATATTGCTAAAATGGTTTTCATAAACATTGAGGCTTATTGTGCTGGAAAAAAGATGTCGACTCCGTCGAAGAATCCTGGCCACTGCTTGTTCCATTCCAAGGCATAAACATTAACATTGAGTGAAAAACAGTTTTCAATTTGGATTAAATCATACAAAGTAATCCCTTGAAAAGTGCTAGGGTCAACAAGAGCAAATTTGCAATAACACAAAAACAATTCTTTGGTTTTAGATTCTAAATTTTGCAAAGTGCAACCAGTATGAGGAGCAAGACACCGAAATAAACACAAATTATCTGAATACAATTTTCCATTCTTGTAATTTTTTTGTAATGCATTTAATCCTGTATTGTTTATGATAAAATCAGGTAAATTTATCCCGCAACCAATTGGATGTTCTCTTAGCTTGTTTATGAAAAAAAAGTAATATTGGAAACAACTTCAACAACCCATAAACTGTTTGGTCGAGAAAGACGTGTTTTTTCAAGCATATCCTGCTCAAACACTTTGTTCAAAAACATTTCAAAATCCGAAAAATTACTGATAAGCAGGGGTTGATCTAAAATATGCGGTCTACACCATTGGACGCATACCAATATCGAAAATTACCATCGGTACGATTCCATAGAATAAACCCAAAGCTAAAATTTATTTTAAATCAACGCGTTTGCTTGTATCTAAAAAGTTGTTTTTTAGAGAAAGAAGGTTATCGTTAATGTAAAAACAAAGATATCTTGCACACACCCTTGCTTCGAAAAACCTTTTACGCTCTTCCAGCGATGATCAGCCATGCTTCCAAAACTCTGAAAAAGTCTGCTTTATCATCCCTAGCAAGTGTTTCCTCATCTGTAGCATGTTCTTTGGAAATATGTTTAAACTCATTCAAACTCTATTGTTAGCTGGGGTCTCGTTTTCTGAATCTTTAAATTGTTTTAAAGTGTCTTCTGTTGTCAACTCCAAACCACTATCTATTTCTTGTTCCACAACAGCTTTGGATTGAATAGATTCAGTGTATTTGTCTTGTTTGTTTTGAAAGCGGTTTCGTTTCTTCTTTTAGCTATTTTTGTTCCATTTGACCCTCTTTTGTAACACATTCGTGACTTGTAAGACTGAACTTTCTTGTAAAATGTTTGCCACAAGTTTCACTGACATATCTGTTTCCTGAATGAGCGATTCGTGTACGACGTAGCAAGTTTGATCTTTCCGTATATTTCTTTGCGCAGCGATTACAAGCATAACCCATATTTTCTTCATGAAAAGCGACAGTCTTTTACGAAATCCAAAATCATTTTAACACTGTGCAAATTTTCAGGGATTTGTATCGATTACTTTAATCTGATTGGTCGGTTTAGAGGGTGTGTAAGGCTGCTGTTGATTTGCTGTTTGGAAATATACTTAATTTTTGACTGCGCAAAACTTATTGTTGATAAATTTAAGCTTAAAACACCAAGCGTACTCTGCTTTAACGAAAGAAAGCTACAGCTACATTTTTGCGATAATGCGTAACTTAGTGCACTAAAATATGATAAATGCTAGTATGTCCAAGCTAGAAAATCTTTATTTGTCCTACTTCATGTAAATTATGCAAGGTAAAAAGCTCCATCTGGTGGTGAAAACAGGGTTTGTACTGCTTCAAAACAACAAGTCTAAGCAAGTACGTGAGACCAAAAAAAGAAGGGCTCCAATGCCCAACTGATAAGATTGAACTAGCAAATAGATAAAAACACCTGAAATTTAAGTTTGAACTAACACGTCGTATCACAGCAAAAAATTGAAATCGAATTGCGAGCACTACATTCTGGTGCAAGTCTAACAGTACGTGCTTTGTTCAGCCTCAACCATTCGAATCATATTCTAGTTATTTTGATGAGAGACTTGTAATATTTCGAATACTAAGAATTTTTGTTTTGCAAAGAACATTTACGTTGGCAAACTCAGACATTGGTGTAAGAAATAAAAAGTTTAGCCTCAAGTTAACTAATTTTTTAATTTGTGGTATTTAATTTAAAATCGGATTGGTTATTAATTTTATTTGTGCCAAAATACAATTTTAATAAAATGAGCAATAATTCAGTCAGAACAGTACAATTGTAGCCAATTCAATAAAAACAAACAATATTTTTACACAAATAGAAGCAGCTAAACGAATAACGTTATAACACGCATCAAGTCAAGGTAATATGGTCGGAGTTATCGATATTATGCACGGTTTATTATGTTATACGCACGGTTTTGAAAAACAATAACAGTTGGTCGAGCGCTAACGTGTTCCTCTCTGGAGCAGGAGGTCAGAAGTTCAAATCTCGGACCGGCCAAATCGAACACAGTGTTGCCAACAGCTCGCCACCGCTGCGATATTTTTTCGAAAGGAGCTGGGTTACCCGGGCACAATGATGCGGAAATGGGCCCCGCTAACTCCTTTCACGCTTTGGCGTATTACAGCGAGTATAATGAAAGATTTGATTTTATGCATGGCTCGGAAGCAATATGTCTTGTACATAAAATATAAAACCACGATATAGACTAAAGAGAGGACGAAGCGTTCCTTAATCGATAAAAAATACTTAACAGCTAAGTTTGAACTTACGCTGGAAATCACAACATAAACAGAAAATGGATTAAGAGCACTATCTAGCAGTGGGATATAAAACCTTAACCTTGCCTGTTTATTCAACTCAAGTTTTTCACGCTGGACCAAAATGTTGAAATATACCTAAAACGCATTCTCACCAAATTTGAAGTTTCTACACTTTCTCGCTTTCAAGATAATGCAGTTCAAAATTAGTCGTTTTCCACTTTAGTGTTGCCGTTTTTATCAGTATTGTGACAGAAGATTAACTTTGGGAAAGCTGACTTTCATTTATTGAAAAGCATCAAATTTTTCGTTTCTAAAACTGTACTTTGTTTTACAATACCTCTGCCGCAAAAAAATTTTTTGAAAATCAAGAACATGCTGTCAATTTTTGAAATTTTGTTTCTTATTGGCAACCCTGACAAAATGTCTAAGGGGAAAAAGCCTTTTTAAGGGAAAATCTATCTGTTATACCTCAGGAACGGGAAATTGTAGAAAGCTCAAATTTGGTAAAGTCGGTCTTGTCTGTCAAAATTTTTCGAGAAAAAATCGAGCAAAAAAAATTTTCCGACCTGAATACCCTTTTGATCCGTCAAAACAATTCGAATAATAATAATATATATTGAGCAAACGATTTGGTTGCAAGTGTTTGATTTCTGATCTTATTAAGCATATGACGTCGTATCTTTGACGTCAGTAAGGTTCATCTTTGTGTCCATTTTTGTATCCACTTAAAACGCAAAAAGTGGGAAACCAACAAAGATCATGCGATTTTAGTCACCGTGAAAACGACGCAGTCCAAATTCAACCAATTTCAACTAATCGAGTTCCCTGTTTTGATTTTTCAAGTTGTTTACGTTCAAGCTGGGTGAAAATATTGAGTTTCTTTTTTTTTTAAGTTCCAAATCGGGTTTTGTTAAAAAGGGAGATGTAAAAACCAAGTTGCCCAAAGAAAATTTCAATTTATCTTGCAATTTTTGTCAAAGATGTTAAACATTAAAAAAAATTAAAATTCATTAAAAACATTCGCAATTCATTTTTCAATAACAATTCGTTATTAAACATTACGTAATTACTCTCTGCTTTTTTTCGCTTTGACTGCATAGTGCAAGAGGTGCGGAATGAGTATATTATGCCGTAATTAAAATTTTTGTTCACTTCAATCACAATATCTTTGCTAAAATTCTACTTTTACATTAAATGATTTTTAACTTGTGATGCTTCGTAACTGTAATAATGACCTGAAAATAGTCAATGTGAGTTTGCTGTTCCTCAAATCCAAGAGAAAAACTAGGGGCTGTCTATATCTTAATTCTATGAAAGATATCGTATTTTCAACATTACTTAAATCCACATTTCTGCCCAATTTTGTGGGTCAACAAACTTTCACGTTTGACTCAGGATGCAACCAGCATTTAAATCCTACAGCGCTATTTCGAAAAAAAATTTTTTTCAGTTAATTATCTACTTTTTCAGATAAAATCACTACTCGAAAGAAATAATTTGCAGGATGTTGAATGTTTTTGATCAAAGTTTTCCAATGAAAACAAGAAAACGGTTAAAAATTTTACTATACTAGGTAAGTTTTACAGTAAACGTAATAATCAAGATAAAGAAACCCAAGATTTTGATCAAATTATTGCAACACAAAAAAAGAAAGTTAATGACTTGTTCAAGTTTTGTGAATTTTTGGATTTATGTACGTTAAAATTTTCACTCAAGGTAAATAAATCGCAACGGTGTAAGATATTTTCATGAATTCACCCCAATACAACAAGATCAAGTAATAAAAACACACCTTTTTTAGAGAAATTTTGATTAAAAGTTTTGAAATAATTTTCGTTTTAAGGTTGAATTATCGTTTTAATCAAAGAAATTGTAAGATTTTGATTTCTGCAAAAACAAAAACATTTTGACGTAAACAAGAAAATCGCAAAAACTGACGTAAATTTGAGACTTTAAGACAAGGTGTAATATCGAATGACACCACAAAAATAGCAAAAGATCTTTTTTTAACTCAAGATAGAGTGTAGTTGAATAAAATTTTACGGTATTTTAGTAAAAAAATCAGTGTAAACTAAATAATTGTTAAAAAATTTAAGATGTTAGGTAAACGTTTTAGTCTTATAGTACAAAAAAGATTATTTTCGCTGAAATTTTCAATTTAAAATGACGAAACGTAAGATTTTTTACAAACTTATCGCTACGACAACAAAAAAAGTTGTGGTTTATTGACTAAAATTAATAAACATTATCTATTTTGGTTAATTTTTATGGCATTTTAGTAAAAAAATCAGTGTAAAACTAAAAAATTTAAGATGTTAGGTAAACGTTTTAGTCTTATGGTACAAAAAAGATTATTTTTGCTGAAATTTTCAATTTAAAATGACGAAGCGAAAGATTTTTTACAAAACTATGGCTACGACAACAAAAAAACTTGAGATTTATTGACTAAAATTAATAAACATTATCTATTTTGGTTAATTTTTATCACTTTTAAGTAAAAAAATTAGTGTAAAACTAAAAACTTGTTAAAAAATTTAAGATGTTAGGTAAATGCTTTTGTCTCAAAGTAGAAAAAAGATTATTTTTAATTAAAGTTTCAATTCAAAATGAAGAAATGCAAGATTTTGAATGTTTTTTGCAAAACTATGGCTACGAAAACAAAGAAGTTCAGACTTTTTTGATTAAAAATAATAAACATTATCTTTTTTAAGTACGTGATTTACTAGACATTTTATTACTTTGGAACATTTTCTACCAAATTTAAGGTCTGAGAAAATTGTATGACTAAAAAACTGCTTAAAATTATCGTTTTTTTAAGGAAAACATGCAATTTAAAACAAACAAAGCGAAACAATTTAAGTTATTTTTACAAAAACACTTACTTTAAAACATGAAAATCAATAAAAAATTAATAAGTTAAGCTAGTTTAACGATATTTAAGGTAAAAATGTCATTCAAGACAAAGGAATCATACCATTCTAAAATAGTTTTGACAAAGTTATTCTTAACGAACGCAAAAATAGTTAATTAAAAGACGATTTAGTAGAATTTTTTTTGTTTAAAGTAGAAAAAAAAATAGCTGCTTTATACGTTAAAACAATTAATCAAGTCATAGAAACCTGATTTGCAAAAATAACAATAAAAAATTACTCTTTGTATTTTGCATATTTATGTGTTAAATTTTGAGAGAGGCTAAGACAAAGGTCATAGAGTCAAGAGATTCCAAAACGGAGAGGGCTCAAACCATTAACTTGGTGAGCGTAAGTCAAATTCAGTCAAAGAGGTTCAGGATAAGAGCAATTGGAACCTTGTTTTACAAAATGAATAATGATTTAGCGACAATATGACAATAAATAAATTTGAGTGTTCAAATGTTTGTGTGTCTAAAGATCAAAATACCACTACTTGGACACTTACAGACTGATCTAAACGTTTCGTTTTTAATATTTTGTGAAGTTTGGTTTTGTTTTAACACATTATCAAGTAAAAATCAAATTTGAGCGACACACCCTTGCGGCCAAAGCATATAATTTGCTGTAATACGACTGTATTTTCCATATTATAGACACTTGAATTCGCAAGAAAAATCCATTCTCGCATTTCTTTGCATTTTGAGTCTTGTATAGACGATACTGCTGTAGAACGTTTGAGTTTCTG